>SDWI01002842.1:7693-25149 GCA_009193005.1 Lamellibrachia luymesi
AATAATGTTAATTTAGACCACATACTAAAAGTTAATTTTGATATTTTAATGAATAACATATATACAAAAAATGCGATCTCCTTAAATTAATTTTGCCTAAAGGCTGACTTAGGGGGACCAGTACGTGATCGGAAGTTATATATATTTAATTATACTTGTTTGTGGAAATTGTTTGCATATGTGGAATTAGTATGTCTCAGTCCCAGTACAGTAATAATAACGCCAACAATTGTGCAGATGCAGACATCACACATTTATGAGCGTGTTGAATAATTCACATAACTGCTGACACAGCATGTATACCGACTATCTAACTATTTAGCGAATGTCGCAAATTTAATGGGAGACAGGGTCGACTAAGTCTGATATATTTTTAAAAAAATGTATTCATTCATACATGTTAAGAATTATGCATACTTATCAAGCATATTGTACACTAAACACAAAACGCTAACCCTTCATTTAATATATAGCAGGAATTAAGTTATAAGCATGTTTTACCAGTCTCCTGTATGCTGCGCCCTAGGCACTTCAAAATATACAACGGTTGGGAATAAACATGCCCAAAATCACACCAAATGTTAAATAAAGTGTAAATAATTGTATAATAAAGTTATTTCATTTATGGCTAAACATTGTCCACAAAAATGAAAATCTCCCGTACGTGGCTCTATATGCATAATCAGTCTCCATATGCAGCAGTTAGGAGTATATATATATATATATATATAAAATATATATATATATATACCGTAAACAAAAGGATGAGACCCCTAAGACACCCTTGGTTCCGCTGCTGTGAAATCATGTAATATATCATGATCAAGAACAGTGTATGAAATCATATGATATGTTCATGAATAGTATACCAGATGAAATCATATAATATGGTCATGTGTTCATGAAATCAAATAATAATGATCGTATGTATGAAATCATAATAATAGTCATATGTACATGAACAGTGTATGAAATCATGATATGTTTATGAATAGTGTGTTAAATCATACAATATGGTCATGTGCTTATGAACAGTGTATGAATTACTATGAAATCATAATAAGTTCATGGAGAGTGTATGAAATCATATAACATGTGTACATGAACAGTGCATGAAATTATGACATGGTCATGTGTTCAGAGACAGTGTATGAAGTCGTACATGTAGTGTTGATATTATTCAGGTGGTACAGTTTCACGCCCGACTCGCCCCATACAAGGTGGCGCTAGTGTGCAATGGTACGAAGGCGACGACACACATCCGCGAGGTGGCGGACCATCTCGCCACAGAGCTGAGGCAGGCTGGTCTGACAGTGCTTGATCTCCAAGACACAACGTCACCCATGGAAACACAGTACACAATGTACGTTGTTCGTGGGAACAACCGCTTGGTGTATCATCCAGTGGACAGCATCCCTCAAAAAAAAAATTTTTTTTTTTAAAAACCTATATTGATGGTTGGACTATGAGTAATCCGTTTAAGTATTGCAGCTATGGATGTTGTCCACGAGGATTCCAGTTTATACACATTGTGCAGTTAAAAGTGGTTATTGCATCATGCTGAGAGTAGTTTGTACTTGAAGGTGTCAGAGTTAACCACTGGGGACAAAGTGGCGACGATCAGTATTTTAGCAGCCTCACATTTACAGAACAGTCTTTGGATTGCCCAGTTCTAGTTTAGATTAATTTAATAAGACAGCATTCATTTACTTTGAGTGAATGAACCAATATTCTACTGTGCACCTCAAACATTAATTCTCAGGCTGTTATACATAATGTTGGTTAATAGATTTATGATGTTGAAGGGGCATGTAATGCGAAAGAACTTGCAAATCACAGGATTTAATAATTAAGATTTTTTTTTTATTTATGGTTCGGTTCACATTCATTACCTTGTGTATGTGAAACGTCATAAAGCTATTAACAGAATGACAGGTGTTTGCTGTAACTGTTCAGTTCTTCCCCCAGGTTTGACGAGATGGGCGTGCCGTGGACAACAGTACTCAATGATGTCACTATCAAGAATGGCCTCGTGTTATTACGCAGCAGAGACACCACAATCAAGGTAACTTTACAGCTGATGTGTCGATGCTGATAATGAGACTGCAATACCCAGATGATGCCAGCCACAGTCCAGTCTCTACATCATTGATTGCGATGTAGGTGCTAACGTTAGTCGTGCTGGGACTGGATGCGATGAAGACCAAGTTGTTGTGTGCTGCCACCAGGTGGTTTAGTTTGCAGTCCCTTATTAAACACCCAAAATAGTAATGTAGGATTCACCTGTTCTGTAGTTTTGGTGTCATTCGTGTAAGGCCAAGAAAGTAATAAGTTCTAAATCAAAACACTGTGTTTGTTGTTCATCTTTGGATCAGTGCTCTTTAAGGTAATAAAAGTTAATCTTGTGAATGTCTGCAGCATAAAGTTAACATAAACTTGTGCACTACATCTGTTGCAGGAGAAGATAAGTCTTGTCAGTCTGAAAGAGAAGCTGCTGCTGTACAACCAGACCTGACCAAGATTACTACATCAACCCACCAACCTGCTGTACAACCAGACCTGACCAAGATCACATCAACCCACCAACCTGCTGTACAACCAGACCTGACCAAGATTACTACATCAACCCACCAACCTGCTGTACAACCAGACCTGACCAAGATCACTACATCAACCCACCAACCTGCTGTATAATCAGACCTGACCAAGATCACTACATCAATCCACCAACCTGCTGTACAACCAGACCTGACCAAGATCACATCAACCCACCAACCTGCTGTACAATCAGACCTGACCAAGATCACTACATCAATCCACCAACCTGCTGTGTTCAGAAATACGACACTTCATTCTAGCGAAATGGACTACTTCATTCTGACTGGACGTTCTGAACTAAACCAGACGTAATAATCACAACTTCTGCTCCCCATCTTTCATAATCAGCGTCTATGTTGCAATACAATTATACTCAAAATATGTATATATATGTGTGTGTGTTTTCAATACTGGCAAACAAAAGTGGGACAAAGAGGATCAAATTCATCAATACAAACATAATAGTTTTATTACATTCTTGAACACCTTGATAGTAGGAAACAGTAGACTCGATAGTAATTTTACAACAGTTGCATTGTAATACAAACCCTGAATTATTTAACGTTCGTGACTCGGTGTCCTTCAGCGATTAACAAATATTTTTTTTTTAAAGTTCTCTATGCCAATGGAATGCCCTTTGGAACCATAACACTAATTATATTGTATAATTTCCATCATATAATCTTAACATGTTAAATCAACATCTAAAAAAGACATGGCGACAAGCATTACCCCAGTGATGGAGACATCAAGTATTTAACTATTTTGTGTTCATTTAATGGGAACAACAATTTTATCTCGGGTATTTAAAAAAAAAACACCAACTTAAACATCTCCAGATTCAAACTTTATCTTGTACATGTAATGTTCGTTGCATGGGCACCAAAACTTGTATCATTGATTGTTTTGTCCTTCCTTTCTCTGGGAGTTCTCCCTTCCTAAACGAAATTTTTTTTATGTTGTGTGTGTCTGTGTTGTCGTAGGATTGTTAAGGTATATAAATTTCCTGCACATTACCAACAATGGTCTTAGCAGCTGCCAGGGCAGTCCTCTTTACAATGGTCTTAGCAGCTGCCAGGGCAGTCCTCTTTACAATGCAAATTTCGCCATCACATGAAAGAAAGTTTTTCAGATGAAAAATCTTGTTGACAATGAGTCATGAGTTAGGAAATTGCACAATTTTACAATATTCACATAAGCATCATAAAAGCTTTATGGTTGACATCCTATGTTCGTTGATCCCAGTCTGTTGATGGTGGTGAATCTGACATCCATGAAACTAACATATTTCATAATATTGACATATATTAGCATTTTCTCTCAGTATTATGAAAGCTTGCTGAAAATTGTGTTCTATATTCGGTGATTTAAGCACAAAGTACACTGGCGTGTAACGTCCATTATGATAACGTTCGTTACCACAAAACGATGGACACCAAAATTTCATTGCACGCAATAAGTGTATGCATCGACATTCACAGAGGAATTTGCTTTGCCAGTATAACAATCACATAGAACATTTATTCTTAAAATTGGATTATAAAAATTTATCTTAAAATGTGCAATGAAAATGTTAAAATTAATGTAATGGAAATGCTCATGACGTTCAGGACACCATGGAAAAATTGGAAATTAAATTAACTCGTATCCAGTAGAAGCATCTGAATATAAATACTATTCAAAAGATGACCACAGTGTACTTCAAAAGAAAACAAACAGAACTGGTCGTGAATTCACTTTCAGGTGTAGCCGGACCCAGTAATGGTCGTTATTCTCAAGGACACCAGCCGCAACGACCGTTACCATGGTTTTGCTAGTCTTGTATTCTGCCAGTCCTTTGTGACATATCCAAACATTTTCAGTCATTGGCTACACTTAAATCAAAGTTTTTTGATGTGCCAGTTTCTAGCTTACGCTAATCACTGCATGTACAAACTAAAAGTCCATTAAAATATCACCACAGAAAAGTCCTCCACAACAGTGGTTGTAGTCCATAAAAAACAATATTTCACACATTGCCATATGCACATTGGAAGAGATGAGTCTTTAGTTGGCGCTTAAACAATGAACATGCATCACGGAGGGAAAGTGGTAATATGTTCCAATGTGTGGGGCCGGTTGTACCAAAACAATGTCTGCCGGTGGACTTGGACACTGGTGGGACAGCTAGCTGCAGATGGACTTGGACACTGGTGGGACAGCTAGCTTCAGATGGACTTGGACACTGGTGGGACAGCTAGCTGCAGATGGACTGGGACACTGGTGGGACAGCTAGCTGCAGATGGACTTGGACACTGGTGGGACAGCTGCTGCAGATGGACTTGGACACTGGTGGGACAGCTAGCTTCAGATGGACTTGGACACTGGTGGGACAGCTAGCTGCAGATGGACTGGGACACTGGTGGGACAGCTAGCTGCAGATGGACTGGGACACTGGTGGGACAGCTAGTAACAGATAAACTTGGACACTGGTGGGACAGCTAGCTGCAGATGGTCATAGAGCTACCTTAATTTTGTTTACCAATTCTTTGATTCAGCAGCTCAGAAAGATAGGCTGGTGTCAGATCTCGCATAGCCTTATATAAATAATTATATATATGCCAGTACTTTGAATTTGATGCGTTGCCTGACAGGCAACCAATGCAGATCCACCAGAACTGGATTGATATGTGCAGAAACAAGTGTAAGAACAACCAGGCGGGCTGCCTTATTGTGTATCGTCTAGAGGAGTGTCAAGTTTTATTTGGGTATGTCCTCTTACCAAATAGTTTCCATGAAAAGGTTGCTTGTTTTATCTGCCTCCCCACAATTTATTCTAATTCTCCTGTGGTGCACCTTAGAATGTCCTTCTTTTATGTAAATTAGTTTAATTTAATCTTCACAAAAAAGAATATTGCTTTGATGTGCAAAATTTTATCTCAACTATATCTAACATATATGTTCTATCAAATGATAACATAACTGTAATGTCCTTTACTCCGACATTCATGTCAGGTCAATCCTAAACTGAACCACCAAAATATCTTCAGTATTGAAAACATACACATAATATATTATTGTTAAGATAGATGGGTATATAATTCTGACTATTCAAATGTGTACTAGAAGAACAATGATTCATGTAACATTATGTTCCTCAATAAACTGTATGAAAACAAATCAATACATCTTTCCTGTCAAATCATTTGTCCACTAAAACGTAATCATGCTTTGTCCACAAGACAACATGGCTGTCGCAAGTTTATTGTAGCAACATAGCACCTGCTAAGCAAGTAGACCTCAGGATGTGTCACCAGACTTGGTGTCAATGGACTACCCCAACACAGTAGAGTATCACCCCAGTGCGAGAACAACATGCACTGTATACTGCAGCCATCAGTTATACTGACATGATACACTGTGATCAACAGACGGCTGTTATTGTAAAATATATGTTGATAATTTCTAATACAACCGTCGGTCACCACTGTCATAACTTGATCATCTGTCGTCAGTAAAGAATGTCCAAACTACACAAAGTAAATTACCCTGGTCAACATCTACTGCACAATGCAAATTATTTTGGTGCTCTATTTCGAACAATAAATTTTGCACACTTAATCTTGGAATATATGTACATCATAAATTACGCAAAAGCATTTTGTAAGCAACTAACTTAGCACAAATTAATCAGAGCATTTCACCAAAGGCAGAATCCTAAAGCAGTTGTTATTCCAGACCTTGTATGTATTTAGTGACCTGCAACAGTGCACAATTTACACAGAGACGTGAAGTCATTCAAATGTCACTTGTAAATGGACGTTACATGCACAACTAAATATTTAACCCAGTTTCAATAATCAATTGAAAACATTAGTACAAATGTGACTGTTAACAACATGCGATCAGATGGTACCTCTGTACATAATTATATGGATGATAGCAGCATGACCCAGCACTAGTCTTGTGGTATGCACTGCAACATCTTCTACACACTGCAAAACAGCGCAATCCACGAGGAATAACATAGCACATTGCTGCTGTAGTTTCCTGCTAATAGAACACAGACCAGTTGCTTAAACTCCCACCAATGCATTTATTCCTCAATGGTTTCATGCATACAACTACAACAAAACAAAATACAAAACACTAACTTCCCCACTCTGAATTCAGTTGACTACATGAGATTTTTTTACATAACCTTACTTGACCTAACGTACAACAAGCTTACTCTGGATGTTGTCTTTATTCTGTCGTCACATCACTGTGACTGTCACACAAACTTGACCTAACGTACAAGCTTTCTCTGGATGTTGTCTTTATTCTGTCGTCACATCACTGTGACTGTCACACAAACCAGCCACGCATTTACTCATACAGTTCGTTACTGCTGACAGAGAAACTGCCACTATCCTCGTGAGCAGTGTGTACCCCTACTGCTGGTCGTCAGTCCTGTAGAAATATCTGTAACACATCCGCCCTAGTGTCTCTACGCTGGTAGTGTTAACTTCTTGCCCTTCCACACTGCAACACACAATCAATATCATGTTATAATTCATACACTGAATCAACAAGCAAGACATTTCTCTTCAGTAATACCCCTGGATCATAGGCTATGTTATTTTTTACGGGGGCCCTTCTGTATACCAGCATACACTTTAACATAGTTATTGCTACCAAGCAAAAGCAGTGTGTACACAATGAAGCCATTGTTCTATATGGGCAGGAGACTACGAGTTCCTTTAATTCTAAACGATATTTCTGTACATTTTGGGTGTTATGAATGTTTTGGATGTAAGTGAAGTAACCATCGAGTGCATGGTTCAGATTTCATGCAGTAACTTGTCCAACGCAAGTCAATTTTCCAAAACACATATCATTTAACATAACCTCACTATTAAGGTCAGGGCCAAAGTGACCTGAATAATGAGGTGACCATATTAGCGGAACCAGTGGTCTATAATTCACTATTATGGAAATAATGACTGTAAAGCAAGGGTCAATAGTACTTGCATTTTATGCATATACCGCCACCTACGGCAGACCACCGATTTAAGCAGACTGAAGCTGGTCTGCTGTCATTGCGTGACGAATCCTTTTTAGTTTAGCATCGTCATTGATGGTGCACACAGTTTAACCGAAAATGAAATAACTCGTGTAATTATCTATACCCCAAATTTGTTTTGGGGTGATTTTAAACACGTTTTTTAGAGCCTTATATATTTTGAAATGCCATATTTGCCACATACTGCTGACCAGGGAATCTGTATATACATAAGGTGTCGACTTAAATGGAATCTAGGAACATATTTAATTATATATGTTTACTTAGTAATTTTGGGCAGGCAGAAAAAATGCACTTACTATGCAACTAAAAACATTTTGGACAGGACAATGATTATACCCTTCCTATCGAAACCATAATGATAGAATGAGACGTGTGACAGCACTCAACAAGAAACTCAGAACCTGGAGGCAATACAGGGCCAACAAGATACCAGATACACATACACCACTCAGAAAGTAATGACAGAACACAAAGCAAGAATGAAGACAAAAATGACAACCTGACTAACGAAGACTGATGTGACAGAGTGGCAAATGTGACATACCAGTTTTATGCAGAATGACCACACCTTCATTATTTCAACAGACAAAGCTGAATGTTTTATATGACATCTTTGTTGAGAAACAGTGATATCTTTTCTGCTTCCCAGAAGCAGGAAACGAAAAGCCAGTCCCCCATGTGCATAGTACATCCCTGAAGAAGATTGTTTTGGCCAAAGAAAGTAATACAAAATCTACAGAAAGGGCAAATGGACCAGACTCAATCCAAGCTAGAGTCTTGAAACATGCTGGTCCAGAGCTGGCCAAATTATTCCAGCTACGCTTTAATAAGGGAATCATGCCTAAGCAATTGAAGGTAGCCAATGTTATCCCCTGCCACAAAAAGAAAGATATACATGACACGGACAATTATCAACCAGTATCACTGCTGAGCATCATCAGCTAGGTGATGGAAATAATGTGTGTAGACACAGTCAGATTTCAGACAAACAGTTTGGATTCAGAGCTGGCCACTCTACAGGCGATGCCTTAACTTACATTGTACAACAGCTACACAGTGCCACTGACGAAAAGCAAGAAGCTAGACTAATCTGCCTTGACATCAGCAGAACATTCAATAGAGTATGGCGCAAAGGCCTGACGACCAAACTGGAATCCACAGGGATACAGGGAAAGCTGCTATCCTGGTTAAATAACTACCTGAAAGACAGAGATCTGAAAGTTGACATCATATCGATGATATGCCAAAATACAAATACAGAACCATGTTGTCCTCTATGCCGATGACACATCAGTCTTTAGCAAGGATAAACAACTTCGGGCAACTGTGGCATGCTCACTTAACAAAAATCACGTGAACATTCAAACATGGGCAGATAATTGGAATGTAATGTTTGGTGCAGCCAAATGCAAGAACCTAACTGTATCAAGGCTGAAAGATGCAGAAACTGGCCAAGCCTCACACACATTTATGAACACTACCTTGTCAGAAGTGGAAGAGGTGAAACACTTGGGCATCTCTACCCGGAAAGAATTGTCTTGGACACATTTAGTAGACAAGATGACCATGGATGCAGGAAAGAATTGTCCTGGACACACTTAGTTGATCAGACGGCCAAGGATGCCTCCTGAAAAGAGTTTCACCTTACTTGAACCTAAACCAGCAAGCTATGATCTACAAGAGCATGGCGAGATCCAAGATGGAATGTCTCATCTGTATGGATGGCAGCCTCTAAAACATCGCCAGGCAGATTTGAGGTGAGCTGTCAAAAGTGTAGCTATGCTAGGCTTCTCTGAGCAGGAATGCCATACAACCACTAGCACACAGGAGACAAGTTGGTGCACTCACCTTGTTCAACCGGATATACTATGGAGATGCACTAACACTACTCAATAGCATGTTACCCCTTCCTCCAGTAGTGCTAAGACCCACCAGGGCATCAACATCTTACCACACAGCTGCTGTGGCACACCCATCCCCAAACACAGCTGACCATAAGAGGACATTCTTACTAATTGCCTCCCACCTCTGGAATGAATTCCCACAGGAAATAGTTGCAATCAGGGAAAGAGACAAGTTCAAGACAGAAGTCAACATTTTCTTTGGTGCCTTGCGTCAGTGCTTGCCCCCAGAGTGGAGGACAGCTCCTCTGCTGAGGAAGAAGCACACATAAAAAACACCCTTTTGGATGTTCAAAACTGGCAAAATATGTCACAAACAGTCCAGATGTTAGCTTTGACATTGTCAGTCAGAAAATGCTCCCAGATGAAGTTTTGTGGTCTGCTCTGCTGCTTCCGTCAAGATATTTTTAACTTCAACCTCAAGGCCCAGTTCTTCGTCCCACTTGAGGTAATGGTCGGCATACGCACAGGCTATTAACTTTTTGGCTGTAGATAAATCATGGATGATCTAACATTAACAAGCAATACCAAACATTTCCCTCAAATGGATTGTTAATATTTAGTCTAATTCCAGGAATCAGTCAATGTGCTGATGTGATGTTGTGCGAGAAAGTGACTGCAAACATTAAGTGCCCATGTATCGGCCAAAGTTCTGGATGCTACCAAGGCATTTTATTTTTTATTAGTTGGTTTACGGATCTGGCAACCCAATGTTTTTGCTTCAAATATAATCCTGTTTACATTTTCGTTGTGTCATATTTTAACATGACACAATTCTTTATTGTATTCAAAAACAAGCCTGTGATTAATCAGACTATAGGTACCTTAGCATAACGTTGGTATTCATGTTGTTAAGTCTCCTGTTTTAGCGGGAGCATAACTGGAAATAGCCCTCCCAAGTTTTGCTAAGCCTTGTGGCCTAGTGGCACTATTTCACTGTTTTGGCAATTTCCACCAAATTGGTTTATACTGGTAAATACCGTTATGTGGCATAAACCATGCAAACCTGCAACACTGTATTAATATGAAAGCACATCTGGAAACAAAACTCGCAGTTCTCGAATATATGAACAAACATTTCTTAACAGTCACACTCCATAACAACCACAATGTGGTTTGAATCTCCCTCCTCAGTTCATTGATGTTTAATTTAAATATGTAGTGCGTAAACAGTATAAGTAATATGCGCATTCAGTATGATAAAAGTGCATATACTGGTACCTTACTTTTGTTAAATCATCGAAAGATTAGATTGAGTAACTTACAAGTGTGAACAGCGTTATTTCATAGTGCATAGAGCCAGGCCACTTTTGCCCCCCTTTTTGCTAAATTTTGACTGGTTCCATTAAAAAATAATTTTAATACTTAAGCCCGATGATTTCACCAAAAGCAAATAACACATAAGCACAAACAAGCTACGTCTGAGTTTTTACAAAATGATTCTAAATAAAACGAGATGAGCAAAAATTGTGAAGTGAGGAAGGAGCTTTAATGAAAAGTGTTCTTGTGTAGACAATAATGTCTCATACAATACTGCCTGGAGAATCTACAGCAAAGCGAGCACCTTTGGTAATGTATAAGTAGAAGAAGTCGCAGTAGAGCACCGTCTGGACGCAGCCGGCGACAACGGCAATCAGGTCGAAGAATCCTTCAAAGTAATAGCGGAAGATCCAGTTGAGGATGTAGAGGGCACGGTAGACGCCCAGGGCGAACAGGTAGTGGCTGGTGATGGTCTCCGCCTCACCCGTCTTACTGATCATGAACAGCTGCGGCAGGATAGCCACCGACTCCAGGTAGATGGAGAAGGTCCACAGGATCTGTGACATATACCAATGTGGGTTAGTCCACGTTTACTGGTAATATGGATGGACAACTCTACATACCAATGTTATGACCCAATGCATTGGGGAAGTTCATGGACGCTAGTAGCATTATTGTATTACACCTTATAAAACTGTACTTACTTCTTTTGTTATACTATTATATACAGTGTCAATTTAACTGTTACTGGAAATAAAATTAATTACCCAAATCCTGCTTCTCTCACGGGTACACATCAACCCTGTTGTAGACTATAGGCATAGCCAATTTTGGCTCTTTACGCATAATGGCTGTTCAGTGACATCAACTAAGAATTTGTGTAGCAATGAATGGACTAGATTGTCACCCCATAGTTGTAATTTCATAAAATATAATTAACTTGGAATGATGCCTCTGAGCCAAGTAGTGAGATGAATCCACGAATATGTAGTAGAAGTTTAACCATGTTTAACATCTACTATATCAATTTGTATAAGTACTCCACTATGCAAACATAATTTTTTTTATTTATTTGGTCAGCTACATTGCACACATGAAACCAAGTGCCAGCAATCAGTCCATGGTGGAATGTAAATAATGTTGTTGACAACGTTGGCACAGCAGCAGTAATAAACAGTGTTGTGTACCTCAAGCGGGGAGAAGTCGTGGTTGACGAGGAAGGCCAGACCAGCAACAGGCACAACAAGGAACTCCATCCGGAACGTGTCGTGGTTGCTGTCATAGGTCGCCTTGAACTTGGCAAACATCAAGTAGACGGTGGCAACAGAGCATGAGATGAAGACAACCTTCATTGTTGTGTTGTACAGGGAGATGAAGTTTGTCAGTAGATCCAGGTATCGCGTAATGAAGACCATTGCGAACATGATCTGAGATTTCCCCGAAACGCCTAAAAATGTCACAAATGGTAATATTTTATACTGACCAAACTACCAAAGCCAAGTACTGTCACACAAATAGGATCAAAATTCAAATTCATCAATACAAAATGTTAATAGTTTTATTACATTCTTGAACACCTTCTTGATAACAGGAAACAGTAAAAAGATAGCTACTCAATGATAAGTTTACAACAATTGCATTGTAATACAAGCCCTGCATTATGTAACATTCGTGACTTGGTGTCCTTCAGTGAATTTATTAGCAAATAAATCTTTTTTTTTTCTTCAAAAAGTCTATGCTGATAGAATGCCCTTCAGAATAATAAAAGTAATTGCATAATTATAATTTCCTTCATATAATCTCAGCATGTTAAATCAACATCTGAAAAACAAAATGGTGACAGGAGTTATCCAAATAATGGAGACATCAAGTATCTAATTATTTTGTACTCATTTAATAGGAACAATCATTTGCAGGGTTGTTTAATTTAAATCATTGATTTAAATCGCTCCAAATTTTTTTTTTTTGACTTCCGGTTTTTTTATTCGCTGATTTATATGAATTTAACACAAATAATTGTTTACAAGCATCGAGATCAACAAGGTTTTGTGTGTTTTTTAATACAAAAGCACAAAGTGCGCACACTTGTGTAGCTGTATTGACACCAGATAGCCTGATAGTAAAATATTTTATGACATTGTGTATACCAGATTTAAAAAAAATCAAATAAATTAAAAAAATCCGATTTTTTTGACTTTAAAAAAAATCTTTGATTTTTTCAACCCTGATCATTTGTTACATTTCAAACAGCTTTCTTTATTTCAGTATTTAAAGTGAAAAAAAATCACCAACTGTTATTCATCTCCAAATTCAAACCTAAATCTCACTAACAATGAGTCACGAGTTAGAAGAAACTTTTACAATATTCAGATAAGCATTGTAACAGCTTTTTGAAATAAATCGTCCAAGAAACAAACATATTTCATAATATTGACATGTGTCATATTAGCATTTTCTCCCTCGATACTATGAAAGATTGCTGAAAATTGTGTCCTTTGTTCGAATACTTTGGTGTGTAACGTTCATTACAACAATGTTCGTTACCACAAAAATGGTGGACACCAAATTTCATTGCATTGTGCTGTTTAATTATCACAGTCCATGTCCATAACAACAAATCGTTTGGCAAATACAGAAGTATGCAATCTTGTGATTCTTGGTGCAGCGGGCTGCGATCACCACCCCCGGTGACGGATGATATGGGAACTCCGAATATTGGACCCCGGACACTGCGCTATAAATAGGGTATACTTTCCTAGTGAATCTAATACTCAAGAAACTCCTTGTCAAGTCGAACACATGCAGACAGCGAGCGATTTTAACAATTGACGAGCGCGATAAATCGCTCCCTAGATTATTGATTTGCACGAGTGACTGGGAATGAGAGCAATCGCTCACCTCAAATGTGAAGGACTGCTCTTACCAAATAGTTTCCATGAAAAGGTTGCTTGTTTCAACTGTATCCCAACAGATTATTCTAATTCCCCTGTGGTGCACTTTTGAATGTCCCGTTTTTGGCGTACATCTTTTCGATAAAAAAGTGCAATGAAAATGTTAAACTAATGTAATGGAAACGCTTGTGACGTTGAGGACAACGTGGAAAAATGGGACTCACCTAGCACTCAGCATATGGGATAAATCATGAAAGATTTGGTATATGTCTTTTAGATGACATACTAAAAGCTATAGGTTCCTTCTATTTATACCTATTGTCAATAACAGGTGAAGTTAAACACCACACTCAGGGGAATATATGTAAACTGTCATGGATTCACTTCATGTAAGCTTTGTAAGTGATGGCCCATTAAAATCATGTGAAACAAAATGTGACATGCCACATGGTCAGATTATGCACATCATGGTTACCATTGTGAAATAAAGCTAGAGCTACTAGTTTGTTTATTCCTCCACAAAAAGGGATGTAACAGAACAAATGAGAACTGCACATTGTCAGTGACCACACTTTTAATCATAATAAAGGTCACTTGATGGTATATTCAGACCTCACCACCAGCATACGAACATCTGGCACCCATGGCACTGATAGTCGATAAAACTTATTAAGTTCAACAAATCATGATGATGTCTGCAAGTTACTTGAGTATGTTGGTTACAATGCTATCATACAGAAAGTCTAGTTGGTATGTTAACTGTACACACAGGCGTCGTAGTAGTTTTTTCTTCAAATGGCAAATCAGCTCAACAAACTACTGCAATGTATGTCACATCAGTATGCAGACATTCTTAATATCAGTATATCGTTAAGGGTGGTGTAAATGTGTATTATTATATACTGTCATGTGCTTTGCACGCTTGTTTCCTATTTCATTCAAATAATTTGGTTGCCATGACACGTTTTGTATGATCTGCTTGCGAAGTTCAGGTCTAGATCAAGTGGATAAACCATACCTTTAATTGATGCATATTCGTAACTACACCCCTCAGCTACTGCTTGAAATGTAGCTCAACCACACTACGATATCACGCAAGGCAGGCAATAATCAGACGTTGTGCAAGGCAAACATTAGTAGGCCCTACGGATACTTGTCAAACGTTAACACAGTCTAGCGCCGTCAACGTGATCGCGATTCTAGTTGTCAAATGAAATGTTTACACCGGCTTTAGTGGTTCTCTTGTGCAAAATGAAGCAGCACGAGTTGTACACTTACCAGCGCATGATCGTGTTTTCCATATTTTTATCAACAACAGAATTATAGCTAAAAGATGGGATAAATCCCCTGCCAAACGGAAAATATTCATGCTGCCGCCGAAACTGTAGCCAACCTGAACGTCCACGTTCCAATATGGCGGCTGTGCAGACGTGGCCACCAACGGCACTGTGGGACCGCATAACTAGTGCCGCCATCTAGAGGATTGCACCCATTTCCAGATTATATTGCCATCTCATGGATGCAGTAAAACTAAACTAATCCTTTAATTATTTGTAGACCCTTATACAATTCTATATATTAAAGATACATAATTAATTTATTATTATTAAACATGACAACCTTGCTCAAATGTACAAAATCATTCGATCCACAGGTACACGTGATTGTTAGTGGTGGATTTATGAGTGGTGGCAGGAGACTATGGTGGCAGCTGATCCTGATGTTTCTCATCTATTTGCTACAAACGCAGACAGTCACATTGGAAACTAAGGGACTTTTGGTATGTTGTTCAATTTGGTATCTTGCAATTATCCTGAAAAAATTGCTTTGTACTATTCATTTCCATGTGTTCAACTATATGCTCCTCAGTCCTGATCTATAATATTACTTGAGTGCGTGCGTGCATGCGTGTGTCTTCGCGCAGTAGTTTTCGCGCAGTAATTGCAGCGTGGTTGAATGCTTCCCATATAAGTCGAATTGGTGTTGGAATGAACAGGTCTGCAGGTGTAAAGCACTTTGAGTATTCCTACGGGCTGGAATTAATTGTTTGATGCTGCTGATGGATCAAAACACACGTTACTGTCTAGGCACCGCCGCGTTGGCTGCAATTAATCTTCTGAATATCCCACGGACAATCCCAATCGATGGGTAAATATTCAGATGGTGTCATAAGAACGCGCGACGAAGATCGAGGTACAGAAAAAGTAATTGCCTTCTAACATATTAGAACGTGGTGACGCTTCTTCATAATTTCCTTCAGCCACCTGTCTGAATCACGTTGCACGACATAATTTCAATTCTGTATTCTTCAAGCTTGTCGCCCGGTTGGTTGCCGATATTTTATGCGACTACTTTGGAGTTTAGCTACATTTGTAAAACCATTATATTGTTGTTGTCACCAGCTGTTCGTGTGTGCATTTACAGTGTGCTTGCTTGTAGCGTAACTCGTCGTTAACTGGCCATGTGTCGAACTTCCATGATCAAGTTGTGGATCTGAAGTCTCCTTCGAGCGGAGTTCGTCTGCAGACTTGAGCGTCGTGGTCGTAGCCAACTATCGTGCCTGCGTCTTTTTTATAGCCTACGGCGCGTATTTGTTCCATGACCGCAACACTGATCCGTGAACAAAACGTCCGCATCGCAGCTGATACGTTTGATTCAATTCCCCAATAGGCTCTTTTACCACATTTGAACAGACTGCGGCTGTCGCCTCGTGTAATGCGTACTGCCTGGTCAGTGACTGTTACATGCATTTGCTATATGGAGTTCTAACTTATACATATCAAACACTGAAATGCAGCGGATGCAGTTTACATCTACAAACTGATAATGCGTCGGTACGGTCATTAAAAAGTTATTATTGGTACTTAAATAGAATTCGTCGACATGGATTTATTTAACATATCAAGCTTAAATAGCCGTTCTGGTTTGCAAGAATATGTCTTGACTGGCAGCGTTGAACTGACGGGAGTAGTTATAGTGTCGTTTTCATACCCCCAATTGTGGCGGCAATTTTGGTCGATTTTCTGTGGTAGCTAAAAATAGACATTGGGAAAACCCACATATCGCTGACATTTTTAATTTAATTTTTAATAAAAAAAATTAATTTAATTTTTAATATAATATTTAATTTTAATTTAATTTTTATTTTTATTTTAGTTTTAACTTCAATTTCAATTTTAAATTCAATGAAAACCCAGGGGGAAAACCCACATAACTCTACGTGGCGGTTAGTGGGGAAAACCCACATATCGCTGACGTGGCGGTTATTGAGTACGGTATCAATGAATGAGAGAGCTAATCATTCAGGGTTCAGTACGTTATCGGTGAATGGTATATAGAGCTGTGATTCGTCGGTTATATATTTTAAAATAATGACACAATATTGTCCACAAACGTTAGACAGAGGACTCTAAAGTGTCTTGCCATACCGACGTACAGCTGACGTAAGCTATAAACGTGTCAGGACATGCAGCTGACGTAAGTCGCACACAGAACAATACCAAATAAGGACATGCAGTTGACGTAAGNTGTCAGGACATGCAACTAGCGTAGTGTTGCATCTAGAAATTTAATAGCGACCGCTCTGAATCTATTAACTTGCAGCTGACGTAAGCCGCACACAGAACAATACCAAATAAGGACATGCAGCTGACTTAAGCCTCACAAGACGCGTCACGGAAAGTACACCATCAGCATATTTTCGTTATATATCAATATTTAAAAATAATGCGCTTTTACACTTTACCCATAATTCCTACA
>SDWI01002845.1:14099-25063 GCA_009193005.1 Lamellibrachia luymesi
TGTAATGGATTTCCAACCGTGGTAAGATGTAATGGATTTACAACCGTGGTAAGATGTAATGGATTTCCAACCGTGGTAAGCTGTAATGGATTTACAACCGTGGTAAGATGTAATGGATTTCCAACCGTGGTAATATGCAATGGATTTCCAACCGTGGTAAGATGTAATGGATTTCCGACCGTGGTAAGATGGGGATTAGTATGCAGAAGGAAATTTACTTCTGTCATTATTTGTACATGTACATTAAGTCAGAATCTTGCATCCAAAACTTGATTGTCTGTGTAGGTAGAATCAATAAACTGCTGAAATTGCAGATGTTAACTTGATGTTAATGTATGAAAAATTTTTGCTATAAAAGAAACGGAATATATTTAGTAGTAGGATATATGTAGGAGATTAGTAGGAGAGCTGTGCGAGAGCTGTGGGAGAGATGTAGAAGAGCTGCAGAAGAGCTGTATTAGACTAGTTGTATTATATACGTTGCAATATACATGGACTTCGATTAATGAAGCCACCGTTTCTGTAAAACAATGTGAGTTATTTGTTGTCACGTCCTGACGGTCCTGAACGAAGTAGTGATAATGTATTGACGTGACACGACATCTTGTACAACGTGCTGTGACAAACGTAAGTAAATATACCGGAAATACATACTAATGACACTTCAGGGTTTGCAAGCAGAAATAGTTCCAAAACAATAAGGAGGCATTAGCAAAGGTTTCGTAGACATCAATACATATTTTCGGAGTCCTCTTCAACACCTTCCGAATGTTTTTAAATGTTACCAATTATTCCATAAACGGTGAAGTGATGTCGAGTAATTATATGTATGGCAATATTAAAATTGAAAAAGCATAATCTGGTACATCTTCTGGATCGGGTCTGGGATTGTGCAAGGGGGCGACTAAGATGCTTTAAAAAAACATTGAACGTGATATACGCCACATCCAACAAACAAGCTGCAGGTGACAAGTGGACAAGGAAGTCATTGGCGTATCGAGTTACGACTTCGTGATTAGTGCCGTAACAGCTACACATGCATGACAATAGCGGCTGCGTGGATGGCCTTACAAAAAGCGGTAGTCGTTTTACTGAAACAACTCACACAACAATGCAAAACAACGTCACAGTAGGCCTATTATGAGAGAGGTGTTGTCAATTCAAAGTCGTCATTCTGCTCGGGGGCTACGCATACGCGCTCTCGTTGTTTTGTTGAAGCCTGAGATGTGACGTGGCCCACCGCCGGTTGTCGGATGTTTTACGCTGCCCCTAACGCGCAGCGCTCACCATATTTCCAGATTAGAATAAATGAGCCCATGACAAGTTGCATAATTATCCCTCTCTGGGAACTTTTACTTCCCTGGCATAAACACCAGGTAGAAGGGACCAACGATGTAGGGGAGACCGGTGCTGGTTGTTACAATTTTCAGTTAAAGTCACGTTTTGTGAAAAGTATGTTATATGCATTATTTTTTGTCAACGTATACATTAAATGTATTATTTGTGCTAATAACATGTAGTATGCCATTGATATTCCATATTGTAGATAGGTAGATATGTGAAGTTTCCCAGGCGCGGTCGACTGTAACAACAAGTTGTTACATCATACCGGGCAAGTTGTTACAACAAAGAAAGTGTGAATCGCAAAACAAGTGTCACTCGTACATGTTTCTGTTATTACATTAATGGGATTATACATCTTATACATATTATACACAGTGTGCATGACAATGTAGGTGTACACAGCTTCATATATTAAGCTCTTCATTTTTAGATACCAAAGCACTCATCCCCCGGATTCTTACATAACAATCAGTTGTGAGTGGAATATAAATTATTGAATGGAGCATGAAATAGTAAATCGCAATATATGTGTAATGCGACTTATATTTGATTGAATGATACACAGACGTACGCACATGTCAAGGTATCGCTTACTATTTATTAATTGCTTAAATAGGATTATGTTATATCAATTTTATAAGATTTAACAAGATTGCTATCCAAGGCAAAACACCCAGATGGCAAGTGGACAAGTTAGCCATTGGCTTATCGAGTCCAAACAATTTTCATCTACGTGTAACCCGATATCTGTTAATTTTATTTGACCATGCTAGCATTTACAATACGGGTTATAAACCAGTACGTTAAGCTTTACAAGTGAAATAAAGCGTTGACACATCGTGGTTAAATAAAATGTGTTCTTTCAGTCATTGTCAGCAGACAACTGGCTGGATGAGCCATCGGTGCGAGCCGCCTGAGCGTTGTTACAGTTGTAACAACGTGGGCATACCAAAAAGTCGTTTTTGTCCACACCTCATTAATTTCGTCTTCTTAGCTCCCGATTTTTGGACAGTGTGTCTGCTGGTGGACTTCCAACCAACGACTGTCGATGGTATCTCCATATGTGTGTAATGTTTTCGTAAAACGACTGTAACAACTTGCCCCTGTGTACAACTAGCCCCGGTCTCCCCTACTCGAACCCCGGCAATCGCAATTGACAGCCCGGTGTGTGATTGTAAATGGACCCCCGTGGTAAATGGACCCCCGGTCCATTTTCCACTGTGAAATATGGACCCCCACCGTGACAAATGGACCGAGGTCCATTTGCCACGTACGACCACCGTTGAAAATGGACCCCGGTCCATTTTTCACGGTGGAAAGTGGACCGTGGTAAATGGACCCCGGTCCATTTTACGCTATGGAAAATGGATCCACATAAAAATGGACCCAGTAGGTTATTACTGTAACAAACAAATCCATTTCAATCAATGAATTAAGTTCATTCTCTAACGAACCTTAACAGATTACAATTCACATCGTCTATCGTTGCTTGTCCAAACAAGCAAATAGGTCTCCATTTTGAAGTCACTATGTAAGTTGTGCCTGTTAGATATATTTCTATTCAGGATTTTTGTCTCACATTGCCATCACTGGTTCAGTGCTCGTGGACATTCTTGAGGAAGATCGCCTTGTCTGTTTGCTGGAATGCTGAAGGCAGACCTGGTACGCTGTGTACGTCCAGGTGGGTGTGCAGAGGAAGCTGGCCGAGGCAAATAGCTCCATCTCTGTCACAAACATTCCCGATCGATCGATTCTGCTACTCTCAAGTTAATCATTCACATTGGCCAGTTTTCTGCCATGTAGCGGACCAGGGTGGCCTTCATTTTCCCATGCTCCGTCTGCCAACCGGTTAACAGATACGAAAGACACCTAAAGTAGCAGTTCCCATCTCCTCGCATGCCGACTGTGGCCGTTGGTGACTGGTTGATGTCAGGTGTGGCATTCGGTCCTGCATGAAGTGTCGCTCTCACTTGGGCACGGTCAGCCTGCCATTGGCTCGAAACCGGCACAAAATCAAAATTCTCTGCTGCAAGCAACTTCCCCGGAGACTTGGCAGATGATCGTCTTGGTCGCTCTAACAGAATCGAATCCGTTTCCGTTTGGGAGAATCATCTGAGATGGCGGTGCGACCGTTTGGAGCAGCAGGCTGGTCGTGGATGAATGCTTTGCTGTCGTCTCTATGTCTGTACGGTTTTATTTTCATTGCATAGCAAAGCTGCTTGCGGCCCTCCAACTTGTACGTCCCTCTGTCGAGCACCTCTGAGATGGTGAGGGGATTTCGCGACCATCGCGGATTCAGTTTGTCTCCTTTTCGGGCGTTCCGTCTTGCATTGTTCAGAAGAACTCTAACCCCAACCTTGTATGTCGGTGGTGCATGATTCTCGTCGAAGTACCTCTTTTGTTGAAGCTGGGCGGCAACGATTCATACATGGGCGCCAACTGTGCAACGCGGTAGTCGACAAGTTTTTATTTATAACCATTCAGTCAATTACGGTTCATACTAATACTAGTAATAATATTAATTAAGTAATACTCATTTATTTCTAAAGCAGAACTTTGGTGATACGTGGTAGGAGGGGGTACATTTTCCACGGTCATTGAGAACACACCCTCCCCATATCCAAGCAGTCCATCAAAAGCTAGTTAGTGTTGAAATATAAATTCAAATAAAATAATGCCCCTAAGTATCGTTGCTTGATATGTACCAATAATAAAACTGAACAGATATGGTACGTTTTCCACCTTTGAATATGGACCCCCTGGTCCATTTACCACTGTGGTAAATGGACCCCGGGTCCATTCGCACGGGGGTCCATTTACAATACTACACTGACGCTCTAGCGGCCCAGCTCCGCATCCCATCCGATTGTCATGCAACTTGAAATTGACAATACCGCTATTAACAAAACCATCATCAGGTAATGGTATTCCGCCGAATGTTGTTCTTTTTTGTGTTCTAAAACATCCAATTCCGCCAGCTAAATGAGAAGTTGCATAATGTAATAGGTGTAGCTGGAATCGTGTCATTAATGTCAAAAAAGCATAACGTAGTCTACGTCACGCTTAGGGTGTGGAGGTATCTGCGTAGCTGAGCCTTACATGACGGTTGGGATATCTTGGCGATCTTTACGTAACAACTTAGTTTTGTGCTCGTCTAGCTGTCGATTTCGGACTGATAGCATTCATTGATATGCCAGTTTTGGGTTATTTATATTTCAACTGAATTCCAACGGAAAACGAATGCATCAGTGAAGTATATAGCATCAGTGAAGTATATAGTTGCGCATGAAATAGTGTGCAAACTTCGTGTGCCGGCAAACAGCTCTACAAAATGGCAGCCAGTGGCTTGATGAGGTGAACCGAGTAAGCCGAGTATGTAACTGGTCGGTGAGTGACGTCTGTCAGCATTATTGCCAGCATTCAGTCTACAACATTACAAGCGACTAGATAAAGCAGGAGGGTATGGCAGGGTATTCGTGCCATAAACGCGACGGTTTAACCGTGACACTTTTATAGCCAATCACAGCCTTCATTTTGATCGTGACACTTTTGTAGCCAATCACAGCCTTCATTTTGATCGTGACACTTTAACAACTAACGGCTCTTGTTCTATCCTATATCGCAGGCTTTCTTCAGTAATAATATATACAAACAGTGCATTGTATTTAACGATGGCTTGGTTTAATAGATTATAATTTTTTTGTGGAAATAAAAAAGTTCAGATAAGTGTCAGGTTCGATCCGGCATTTCCCAAAATTTAACGTCAACCTTACGCGCTATACCTCCGGGCCACAACATACGTTGAAGTGTGACACCTCTGGCGACAGCCAGTCGAGTCCGTGCATTTTGTGTGCTGTTGCTTTCAAAGTTGACTAGTGAGACAAGATATTTGAAATAGCCTGACTGATTGATTTGCTTGCCACCGACGTTGATGTGTTGATCGTCATTACTTGAAGCCACGATATGCGTCTTGGCTGCATTGATTTTCAGTCCAAAATGTATACTATTTTTTTCTAGTTCAGTTGCTTGTTGTATAAGTTCTAAATATGATCGATGGTGCTCCTTACCACCATAAATGTGGTTACGCCGCCTGCTTTGAACATTTCAGTGGGATTGCCATCGAGCCCGGCTGTCTCGTTATCTCAGGTTCTAACTCTGTTGGTTGTGTTGGTAGAACTGTTCCTATGTTGTTTACATTGATGTCTTTGCTGTACAACTATGTTGGTTGTGTTGGTAGAACTGTTCCGATGTTGTTTACATTGATGTCTTTGCTGTACAACTTATTTCCATACTTGAACCAGCGCTCTTTGATATTTTCAGTTTCGTATATGAGTTAATTTCTGCTTAGATACCGATTTCTGATTGTGGGCCCCTTTTGCCGCTAATTGCTCTCACCAATTGGGATATAGTTCTGGCGTTGCCTGTTTTGAAAGCCTGGTCAGCTTCCATTCGTTTTTTTTCAGCCAGTTCTGTTTCATTTGCCGACATGCTTTCTTCACTTTGGCACAAAACAATCTGTATGAAAATCGTTGTATTTAGCTTTGCGTCTTTTCTCAGTAAGATCCAGAGATTCTGCATCAATCCATGGTTTTTCTGGCTGTCGTATTTCTGGGCACTGCTGTTTTGTTACGCCACTTGAAGATTATTGGCAACAATTCTTGCATAATCATCCCTATACATTGTGTCAACATCGCTGGACACCACCGTGCAACTATACCACGCTAGGACACTGCAGACTAGTTACAGGTTAATCTCATCACTGTACAGACATCGAGAAGTCTGCTTGTTACACCTGTACTTGGTTGCTGGTTAACCTCAACACTGCGCATGCATACATAATCTGCTAATAAAACCTGTCCTTTCCGTGCTACGCTGGAGGAACACACTATAACTGGTTTTGTCAGTGTGATAGTAGCCTCTCAGTCAACGCCTCACGGTGGTCCACCGTTGGTGTCTTCATATGCGTCAGATTTTTTTTGCGCGATGGGACACGGTCACTCAGCTCGCACACGTGTTTGCCTCGCACTGTCGATGTTCGCGTTGAAACAACACACGTGTTCGACACTGGCCGTATCACAATCCGCGCACAACGTTAAGGTCCATTGACTGGTGTATAGCATGTCCTGGTGCTGCCACCTGGTGTAGACTGGTGGCCCGTGCCACTGCCTTGGGCTGTCACCATTAGGTTTCAGTCATACAGTACAGACAATCAGATCCAGTGACTGGTCGTCAGTGTCATCACACGTCTCACGTTCAGTTTGCGCGATCTAGTCGGATAACTGACTCAGCCCCATGTCTGCCTCGTCAGCAGACGATGCAATAGAGAACACCGGAGACTCTCCAGTGAGTGCCGCCACCGTGTCCGCTCTGATGTACGCTCGTCGGAGCAAGGCGAGCCTATTCGACGTCACGCTACGTGGAGCGAGCAGGCTTGGCGCATCTTTGCAGCCTGCAGTGTTTGCTAGCATCGTCCACTGCGTCGCGGGTAGCCTTCTGTTTCTACAGCAGGCGGACGACTGTTGTCTGGTCGGCTATCTGGGCAAAGCTCTGGTGGGATCAAGTTCCTAAGACTTCGGGGTTAGGCCCTATACAATACTTCAGTTCTAAAATAGTCGCATTACATAACCGACAAACTATCTTCAGATACCCAAAACAAACTCAAATTACACATCTTTCTTATAAATTTAATATCACTCGAATATCTGCATTGAGACGGTAACAACGCTATTAATTGTGTCACTCAACTCCTACAACTTAATGCGTTATATTAATAAAACGAATATTCCGAGCTGTCTAGCACCTGGCAGAGGCGTGAATTCATTTGTCGCACCTTGCTTGCTTGCCGAACAACAACTCGCTAGTCCATGTATTAAAATTCTTATACTTTCATTGAATGCAATGATACCATTGTATCCGTCATATAAAACCGGTTCTATACATACTAAATTTGACCACCTTAACCGAAGGAATTATGCTCAAATTCGTAATGGTATAATTTCACTCAAGCGGTTATAGCTTAGTTACCAGGTGACACCTTTGCATTGTGCAAATATCACTCCCTGCCTTGCGTTATATGGCAGCACTATTTGCGTAGACGCTACTGAACAAAGGGGCAAAAGGAAAATCCAAGCTCATTTTCATAAACCACTTTGTGACATAATCCCGGCTTTTAAGAATTAGTCTGGGTAATATTAAATCTACCAACTACCTTATCACCTTACTTCAACTCGTTACAACTTAATGTCTTACTCGACTTAAGTAGACGTATCAACTTCTTAACCTTCCAAATGGAAGACAAACATACTGGAGGCAAAGCAACACAAAACGAAACTAATTCTTAGTGAAAATAATAACGAACTTAGATAAACGCTCCGGAAGGGAAGTTGCATGAAAATAATCCCTTCTCACAGACCGACCAGTCCATGCCTTTCCATGATGTTGTCATCACCAACTTTAAATTAAAGGGGTACTATATTCTGGATGGTTGACGTTAGGCGTCATTCGGGTCCATTCAGTCAGACAGTTGTCTGAACGTTTGCTTCATTGGACCTGCCAAGGAAATCTGCTAGTACGTTTTCCTTGCCTGGTATAGTTTCGATCCGGAATCGGTACGGAAACCAGGGATGCATCTTGGTAACTCTCCTCCTGTTTCTCAAACGGGGACCGAACCAACCTCTAACGAGGGATTATCCTCTGGATCAAGAATGGTGGCCGTGGCCGCAATCTCCTCAGTCCTTACCAAGTATCTCTTCAGCATGTTTACGTGGAAGAGTCGGAGGTTGTTCCCTACGCGGATCTGATAGTCTCTTACTCCTACCTTCTTTGTTACTTCATACGGACCTTTCCAATGCATAAAGAGCTTGCTATGATCACTTGGTAGTAGTACTAACACCTGATTTCCTACTTCTAGGGTTCTCCCTCTAGCTTTTTTATCGAAGTTCCTCTTATACCGTAATTGGGAGGAAGCCAACTGTTCTCTTGCCAATCTACAAGTATCTTCGATATGATTCCTCAACTCGAAAACGTACTGATACGTCTGTCTAGCCTCGCTATCAGTAGTATCATTGGACCACAACTCCACAACTCCTTCAGGATGGCCATCGGTTGGTAAAGAGATTATATCTGATGTATAGTCATCAATCGGGCTACTTCCTTCATCACTCTAGATACAAACCTGGCTCCATTATCGCTCAGAATTTCACTAGGGAAACCTACGCGCGTGAAGATAGACAGCAATGGTTCAGCGACTACTACTTCAGTGGTTGTGGAGGACAATGGATCGCTTCCGGATACCGAGTAGCGCAATCTACCAACGTTAACACCCAACTATGGTGTTTATCCGTAGGGGGAGATAAAGATACCTTCTCGAAAGGAATTCCCACTAATGACATCTGCTGTACCGGAGCAACCTTCACATTACCTTTGTTAACCGACCTTTGACAAATGTCACATGATTGACAGAACGAGTTACGCCACCAAATATTCCAGGGCAAGAGAAATTCCTATGAATTCGATCGGCGGTCCTCTTAACACCCAGGTGTCCAGCTAAAATGGCTTTATGACCTACTCGCAGAATCTGCCTACGATACACCGATGGGACCACTAACTGACAACACTCTTCCTGTCCTTCTCGACGTTAAAAGTGTCGCTTCAACAGACCCGCCTCCATGAAGAAATAACTCGATTTCGAATATCCCAATAGAGGACCTTGTGCTTTAGCGAAGCATGTTTTTAAGGTGGGATCTTCTCCTTGGGCTATGCGAAAAGAATCAGCCGACACATTAAGGGAATCTGCTTCGGGAACGTAAAGATGTCGCCTATCTTTTTCATGTTGCACCTATTGACTAAGCGTTTCTACCGCACAAGCGATCTCGGCCTAGGGGACAATGTTAGCCCCCTTTTCTATCATTGTTTCACTATCTGCGATCACGGAGGGTGTCTCTTGGATTATCGGGTCAGATTGTACCTCTAATTCCCCTCGGATATTGGCATATACCCTCTCAACATTTCCAATGATCACATCGCAGGTAGGATTGTCAATACGCAGGACATCGGTCTCATACAGGGAATCGAGCTACTGGTACCGATATAGCCGAACGATTAATCATGACTAGAATCTTCTTCATACCAGTGAACTGATCGGGACGGGTCAAGTCCCGTCTAACTACAAAGCCGCTGCATCCAGTATCCCTAAGTACATTCACTGGACTCTCATTCAGATGACCTCGTACCACCGGTAAATTGGGAGAGATGTGGCTACACACGCATCCTACCACTGAAAACCTACATACACACTTCATAAATGCGCNTTCAATTTTTGACTACAGTGGCCCGCATGGCGACTCGAAATATTTACGGAGGTGCAATATTTTAGACGCAGCAAAAATAAACGGAATGTTAATAAACATCTCAGAAGTGTTGTCCTGGCTATATAGCATTTATGTTAACCATAAATCGTGTGTTTGTGACACGTTTGACATTGCAAGAAATGTTGCCAAACTGTAGCTGAAGCGATATCAATAGGGAGCATTCATTGTATTTTTAATCAACCACATCGACGCTCAATATGTAACTGAATGGTCATTCTACACTGAAATAATAACCGGTCATGTTAATAGTCTTGGCGCCGTGTGGCGCCAGTTTTATATAATATATCCACATGGTGCGCAGAGCGCTTCTGGTGAATTAATCGGGAACCTGGTTAAAGTTTCTCTAGGCTGGCATATATATCCACATGGTCCGTGCATCTATTGAGCTATACAACAGCAACAGCCAGATAGAAAAAAATGTATGGTGATTGACTTTGCCTAAGTTCACAGGACCTGATGTCCTGTGACGCTGGGAGACAGGACCTGATGTCCTGTGACGCGTAGACTGTCGGTGTACCATGTTATGAAAACAAAACAATCTGTCACATGTGTACAATTGTATACTGTATTTTATTCAGTATTATGTATTACATTGTATTGATCCTGCCTTGAAAATAAATGTTTCAAAACGGTGTTTTTTATTTTTGTAAATGTTGTTTATGTCCTTCATACATTCTATCTTCAAAGTAGTTACTTTCTATCATCAAGTATTAATTAGCATGTGGGCTACCTGAGAAGCTGTCGGGCTACTTCACTTTGCAATGTTGGTAGCCCAACTGGCTACCTTCCATGATTTGCTAATTCTCAACCCTGTATGAAGAAAATGGAAATGCATGCACAATTTTTAAAGTAAATGTCATATAATGGCGCATGTTCATCGAAAACCTTATAATTATATTACACTGTTGAAATACTGAGATTAGCATTAAAGATCAAAGTAATACAACACATTAAAATGATAACCTTTTGTATTAATAAATATTGGCTTTAAAATCATACTATCAAACTTAAAAGACAAACAGGTAAATTTTTTAATTAATGTCTCACATTCCCTATTAATGTCACGTGACACAGACAGTTTCAGACATTTTCACCCATCATCATACCCAAAATGGATAAATTTGGCATAAACAAATATTTACATAACTAGTCATTATAGTCACTATATACATAACTCATAAGTCGTAACCACGGTTATAACAATACTTATAATGAAAAGCAATCAGAAAGCACAGTCTAAATCATATTAAC
>SDWI01002847.1:12970-24981 GCA_009193005.1 Lamellibrachia luymesi
ATTATGATTAGTATGACTATTTTGACTTGGCTTTGAGACGTAGCTGAATAGAACAGGGCCAAGGATGGATCCTTGCGGCACTCCGAATGGAAGGTGTTGTGGGCAAGATAGTGTGCCAGATATGTTAATGCGTTGGTGTCTGTCTGAAAAATATGATTTGAAACACCGAAGAGCTGTGTCAGAAATGCCAAAATGTTTATTAAGGTGTTGTAAAATGATTAAATCATCAATGGTATCTAAAGCAGCTGAGATATCTAGTAAAGTGAGTGTTGTGACTTTGCTATTGTCCATGTTGTCAACTATATCATTATATATCTTGAGAAGAGCCGTTTCGGTAGAGTGAAATCTATATGCAGACTGTTGATAATTTGATAAGTGATGTTGATAAATATGTTCATGAAGGCGATTAGTAACTACTCTTCGCAATACTTGACAGAAAACTGAGATTGGAGATAGGAAGATAATTATTGACGTCATGTGCACACAAAGTTTGTTTTAATAAAATGATTTACAAGAGCTTGTTTGAAATCCCCTGGAACAACTGCGCCCTGTGTTGAAAGGTTTATGTAAGTAGTAATTGTAAAGATGAGTTGATTGATACAACTTTTTATTAGAAGTGTTGGAAATGGGTCAAGATCACACGATTTGTTAAGAGAGTTTTGTTATGATTCACTAGTAGTTGCAGGTGTGAAACGCTGTAGTGTATTTTGAGAAAGTGGTGTTTCAGGGAAAAACCGCTTGTTAGAACATATATGGATGATAATGATAACATGATTTTGCAGTAATGACAATAAAACTTTGTACTTTTAACAATTTAACAATGAGACGTTGCCTTTTTGCATAATACTCGGTAGTGTATTCACGACAAAATAAAAAGGTAGCACAAGCGAAGTGTTATGATAGGACAAGAGTCAGTAATCAGTATTGTCAATACAGAAATAGCGACAAGAACGAGCGCTGTCAAACTGCTGGTACCACTACTGCTATCACGATCACTGCTGCTACCACACCACCACCACCGCCGCCGCCGCCGCCGCCGCCGCCGCCGCCGCCACCACCACCACCACTACTACTACTATTCCTACTATCACTATCACTGCCGCCGCCGCTATCACCACTACTACTACTACTACAAATAATAATAATGTCTTCTATCGCGACAGTATCCGCCATGTAATATGCGTATGGCGTTTGGCCCGAATTTGACCGCTAGACCAGCTGAGTCGTAGATGTGAATATAAATTAGCTTTGGTGATGGAACTGGTAATCAGATAGAGTACATCCTTGTGAGTATATATCACGCTGTATAACGCAAGGATAAAACCAGAACACGACTACCAAATGCCAGTAGCAGGAATGCAAACTCTGGATAAGATAAAACGCCGAAAACACTGATGTAAACACGACAAAACAGCGTATTAGAGTCTTGTGGAGCGAATATTAAAGTTGTTAAATGGACACGGACAGGGGTTTTACATTGGTGGGTATGGTAGATGTAGGGAACACCCTTTGATTGTCACAAACGTACAGGCAAGCACGCACTCACCGTAGCTGGTATAAGTGTCTTCGCATTCCCTACAGCTTTTCAAAGCTGTAATATATGTTATTGATTGGTCATATTTGTATTCCGTTCGTATTGGCTTGAGGGCAGCCGTATTGGCTCGAGGACGCAGGCCGCAACAGAAAAATTACCGCTATTTTTGCCGTGCGCTGAAACAATCGCGTCTCCATGGCAACACAAAGACTATACGAACATGAACAATTNTGATCAATAATCCTACAATCATTTATTCCAGTTATGTTACTCCAGTTTATTTGTTTTACCTCGCGAGGATCTGGCGGATTAGATATGAGAAAGTAATCGGTACCACCGAAGACAATAACGAAATGGAATAACACGCATGCTGACTGTGTCAACGACAACAGTGTCAATATACGTAAACGTTGTTAAACTATCAATATGTTAATGACTTCCTTTTCCACGTATCACGTTGCAACTTGTTGCTTTGAATGGCACACGTATTTTAAACATTATAACAACCGGAAAGACCTATTACGAAGAGGTGAGATTCTGCTTGCTATGAGATCTAATTGCTTCTTCCAACCGGTATGTCGCCTGTATTTGAACAAATTTTAATGTAAATACAAATGTTTTCTCTACATGTATAAACGGTAAAAATGCAATTGGTGTATACAAAAACAAGCACGTATGTCCAAACCACGCAAATAGCCCGACAGGAGGGGTAACTGTTCCGATTTACAAAGAATCACCAGATGGGTCACTGGATATTATCTGACGCAACTCGTTGACAAATATGATGAATTCAAGTCAAAATATGTACTTTATTATACAATATATTATGTACTGTTGGTGGCGAATGTTCAGTTCCTGGCAGCGGAATTTCTCTGCATCGTTCACAAAAATGTGTCATTACACAGAGCTGCCTAGCTAGTGAACACCAATAGGTCTCTATACCTAACATAGACTGCTACACATCCTCAAACATTTTGTACATTACTAAGTAAGTACGAGCAAGACATGATCAATAACATTATTATAGGAATAACTTACATGAGTCACGGAGGTGCACATTACAACTACTTTAAGCCAGTGTGTAACAATTTGTGCTTGCGAAAATTAATGGAAAACAAACAATTTGCCGAACATAGAACATGCACGAGGTGTCACGCCATTGTGGTTCACTTCGTGCAAATTAAAGCTAGTCAAATGTATGAATTACTTTCCACAAACGTTGCAAAGTATTGCTCCGCTCCGGTGTGGATCCTTTCGTGTTTAAACAGTCTAATCAATTTATTGAATAACTGTCCACATATACTGCGTGTGTGTATGGTTCTACACCAGTGTGAGTCTTCTCGTGCGCGTTCAGACTGCTACATCCTGAGAACGACTTTCCGCATTTAATACAACAGTACGGCTTCACAGGCTTGTGAGTTCGTGAATGCATTGTAAGGCTTTTAGAACGTGTGGATGACTTCCCACATGTACTACAGGTGTATGGCTTCACACCTGTGTGAATCATGTCATGAGTTTTAAGACTGCCAGAGGTCGTGAATGCATTTCCACATTTCTTTCAACTGTGTGAGAGACTTCGTGAATGGCAAGATGTCCTCGTTGTCTGAATGCCTTTCCACATGTCGTACACTTGAACGGTTTCACATTCGGATCGGGGTGATTTCTCAGATGAGATGCCAGGCTGTTGGAACACGCGAATGTTTTCTTGCACTCCGTGCAGTTAAACCTGTCATCTGAGTGACTCTTTACTTTGTGATAATGCAGTTTCCTGGACTGTGCGAATGTCTCTCCGCATAAAGGACACGTGTACGACTTAACCATACGATGTACTCTTTCGTGAAATCTGAAATGTTTGAATAACTTCCCACACTTATCACATACGTATTGCTACACATCTGTATGGGTTGTTTCGTGAACGGCGAGGTCACTGGATAGTGTGAATGACTTGCCACACGTAAGACAGACCCGACATCGGTCGCCTGTTCACCAACCTCAGCGTTAATCTCATTGCTACTTTGTTATTGTTGCTGATCAATGTTCCCAACGCATCCACGTGTATTTGTTCCCCAGTCAGTCGGCTCTACTTTGGCTTCCTTCAACTTCCCGCCTTCACCCACCACCCAATGTATCGTCTCTCCACTGTCATCAGACTCGACCTTCTCAGACGTCACTTTGATGTGTGGTTCACATCGTCTCTATGTTTAAACCTGATCTGTACTGTCCGATGGCACAATTGCTTCTTGAAATTGAGCATCTGGTAGCTGCATTTCAGATTTCATCAATGTCAAACCACCGTCGACGTCAGGAGAATATGAGTGAGTAATGGTGTGGTGGAGTTCTGTATTGCGTGCACTGTCAAGTAACACAACACACCTATCTTTTAGAACATATGGTTGTTCTTTTTCAGATTTTATGTTTTTCAAAACATCGTGAACAACACATGTGAACAATATTTTGGAACACTGGAACACACAGAAATTCCACAATTTGCAGACACAGTAGAATCATGGTTGTCCGAAGAAAATCTGTCTTGGTTGATGTGGTTTTAGAAACATGTATCACAACTTTAGACATTTGTTGTGTGTAGCGTCATGTAACATCATTTCCCAATATACGTTCATTATGAAATCACTCTTGGGATACACGTTAACGATACAAGAAAGACATTACCGTAAGTAGTCGTTTATCGTCAACTCGTTGTGATATGACACTGTTGTGAAACATGTTGAAGATCAACAGAAGAATCTCTAGACATTACCGTCAGTAGTCGTTTATCGTTAACTTGTTGTGATATTACACTGTTGTGATACATGTTGAAGATCAACACAAGAATCTCTAGACATTACCGTCAGTAGTCGTTTATCGTCAACTCGTTGTGATATGACACTGTTGTGATACATGTTGAAGATCAACAGAATAATCTCTAGACATTACCGTCAGTAGTCGTGTATCGTTAACTTGTTGTGATACGACACTGTTGTGATATATGTTGAAGGTCAACTGTACAATGTCTAGATACTTATTGTATGTAACGTGTGTATCATCAATTCTCAACTGAAACTTGTATGAAATGACATCATTCTGATGCTATACATTGAATAGGTTAGACAATCATATGCTTCTGCCAGACCTGTGGGGAATCATTGGCTTGTACCCTATTTAACTATGTTATTATTATATATATATTTTTAATCACACTACATCTTACTAATGAAATAATATTAGTACTATATGCGAGTTGCCACACAACAATGTATGTTGTTAATATGTTTGAAAATCATTACGTTTACCACAAAAGCCCTATATATATATGTATTTATATGTGTACTTAAGTATGTATTATGTTAATAATAACTGAAGTGAGTCACTTAACTAGAATTGCATCATCTCCAGATGATGAGTTTGACTATGAAAACAGTAACCTTAACATGGGAGACTTAGATCATGATTGCAATCTCCTTGCAACAAGCAACACTGCACTTACTACCAAAAACTACATTGAAAGTGATATCAATGAAATCACAAAATGCACTGACAACTATGCTAGATGACTTTCCTTAATGCATTTGATTATTATAAGTATATAAACAAATATTGACAAGCTGAGCAACTACCTAAATTTGTTAGATCTACAATTTTCGATAATTGCTTTAAGTGAAACATGGTTAAACAATGAAACCTCAGAGATTTATGAATTACCAGAATACAGAAGTATTCATCTTACGAAACCCTCCAGAAGAGGAGGAGGAGTATCTATGTATATACACAGATCATATGATTACGTAGAAAGGCCAGAAATTAATATTATGACTGAACACATAGAATGTCTTTTTGTTGAAATCAAGTCTCAGTTCAAGAAACACAAAAAGAAAATATTGGTTGGTGTAGTTTACAGACCACCAAATACAAATATTAATGCTTTTACAGAACAAATCATTAAAATTATACATACACTAAAAATTGGAAATAAACAGTGTTATATCATGGGTGATTTTAACATTAATTTACTAAACTATGATCACCATATGGAAACTCATGACTATGTAGATACAATGTTTTCAAATTCACTAATACCTCAAATTACTAAGCCCACTAGAATAACACCAACTACAGCCACATTAATAGACAATATATACAGTAATGATATACTTGGTGAATATAATCAACTGCATGGAATATTTTATACAGACATTTCTGATCACTTACCAATATTTCTACTAACTAAGCTAAATAATGATATAAAAGATGATGTAACGATAGAGACCAGAATATATAATGATCAAACCATTGCCTTATTCAAAAGTATTATAGATACAATATGTTGGAATGATGTTTATGCATCTGAAGATCCCCAAAAAAGTTATACTTCATTTCTAAAGAAAATTTCACTGGCATATGATAAATCATTCCCCCTAGCTAAGAAAAAGGTAAGAAAAGGGAAACATAGAGTATGGATCACCAAAGGGTTTAGGAATTCTATAAAAACAAAACACAAACTATATATGTTTTTCTTGAGAAAACCAACAGTGTTTAATGAAATCAATTATAAAAGATACAAAAACAAATTAAGGCAACTTATTAATATAGCAGAAAACTATCACTATCAGAAGGAGTTTGATAAGCACAAGAGCAACTTGAAAAAAGCTTGGCATGTGATAAGGGAAATCATAAGCAAGAGAACAGTATTTTCATGTAGCCAAGAGTTCTTAGTCAATGGTAAATTAACACAAAACAAGCAATTAATAGCTGATAAATTTAATGAGTATTTCACGACCGTTGGATCAGAATTAGCTAATGAAATACCATTCGTCACAGAAAAGCCTAACGATTATCTTGATGGAATATATAAAAACTCTATGTTTTTAGCACCTGCAACCACAGATGAGATAAGGATAATTATAGAGAAATTGAAAAACTGTAGTTCCGGCTGGGATGGCATAAAACCAAATATTATCAAACAAACTTACTCTGGTATGATTGGGCCATTATGCTACATTATAAATTTATCATTTGATAAAGGACATGTACCAGATGAACTAAAAATAGCTAATGTAGTGCCCATTTTTAAGAAAGGTGATGCTACACTAATTAAAAACTATAGACCTATTTCTATATTACCAGTATTTTCAAAGATTTTTGAAAGATTAATATATAATAGATTAAATAAATATATTGTTAAACACAATATTTTGTCAAACTCCCAGTTTGGATTTAAAAAAGGATATTCAACGTATATGGCTTTAACAATACTAATTGACAAAATAACTAGTGCAATGGACAAAAAAGAACATGTAATTGGACTATTTTTAGATTTTGCTAAAGCATTTGATACTGTTAACCATGATATCCTATTAAGAAAACTAGATCATTATGGAATCAGAGGAATAGCGCTCCAGTGGTTTCAAAGTTATTTGTTTGGAAGACAACAAACAGTAAAATATAATGGAATCAATTCTGTTCTTAAAAATATAACATGTGGAGTACCACAAGGGTCAATATTAGGACCGTTACTATTCCTTATATATATAAATTATTTAGGTGCTGTTTCTCAGATCACCTTTCCCATTATGTATGCAGATGATCTTTCCCTTGGATAAAAATTTGAAAAAAATGGAAAAAGATTTAAATACTGAAATAAAAAAGCTGTCACTTTGGCTTAAAACTAATAAACTCTCACTGAATAAAAAAAACATGTACAATGACCTTTAGCAATAATCCCAGTGTAAGAAACAGACGTAATGACATATACATAGATGGAATAGAAATAGACACTGTTAATCATACGCAATTTCTGGGAGTGATAATAGATAATAAAATCAATTGGAGTGACCATATAAAGTACATATGTAATAAAATTTCTAAGAGCATAGGCATTATCAAAAAGGTAAAGAGCAAACTGAACAAGAAGACATTGGTTAACCTATATTATACATTTATTTACCCATATATTACTTATTGTAACGTAGTATGGGGAAGAGCCCCAACAATATATTTATCTAAAATTCATATATTGCAGAAAAGAATAATACGTATAATTAGTCATGTTGGATTTAGAAACCACACACAGTTTTTATTTAAGACATATCAAATTATGAACATTTATCAACTAAACAAATATATAAGCTGCGTGCTAATGTATAAACATAATAGGGGTATGTTACCAAATATATTTAATGACATGCTTACACATCATATCATGTTACACAGTTATAAAATGAGACAAGAAATAATTTATAAAATACCATACTGTAAAACCAACACCAGACAAAATACATTGGCATATGTTGGTCCCAAATTATGGAATACTATTGTTACAAAGAACCACTTGGATGATTGTACGTCTATTTATATATTTAAAAAGAAAGTGAAACATCACATCTGGGGAACCTACGAACAAGATTACTCTAGTCAATTGTGATATACCAGTATAATTTACTATAATAGTCCTATGTATTATTATATGTGAATGACTTATTTGTGGTAACCTTTTTATCATATCTTATTACAAACAAGTTATTGATTAGACAAAAGTGGTATACTAGTATTAGAAATCACTTGTGAACAACTATTGGTTTACTTAGTATTATATTTTCAACGTGTACAGCAAAGTTAATATTCCAACAGTAGCTGCTGTACACTGGTCTACTATAATTCACATGTGAATAATCCTACTTATTGATTTGTTTCACTTATTTTTTTTTTTTTATTTTATTGATTTATTATTTTTTTAAATAAAGAATATACATCGTGGCGCATAATATATTTAAATAATAATTTAAAAAGGAAACATAAGCAATTTGCTTCTTTTCCATTGTCTTAAATGTGTTTAATAGATGATCAGCTGATTGATTGTATATACATGAATTTATGTTATTTGAGACAATAAACATTATTATTATTTGTATTATTATGTATTTGTATCAGATTGATATGATGTATCGGGTGAGCGATAAACATAATGCTTTGTACGTGTATTTATAAAGATGGCATTTCCAGAATAATTAAACTATGACGTCCTAATCAGCTGACTTATACGTGCTGACAGTCACATTTATTCTGGCCTCCTTTCTATGGTTCCTATGGTTCGTTGTGACTGTACTGAAATGGTAAAATGCTTCCACACAACCCGAACGCCATTTGGCTTTGTAAATAACTGATCCCATTGTTAGAAACTGCAGGTGGAAGTTTGAACTGCAATGCATGACTTTATGTCTGGCCTGAAAATTAACAATTGTTTGTTTTTAATAGGTATGACAATATGCAATTATTTTATGTTAATGCTGTTGGTCACTTTAATAAATAAAAATAAACTTTGGGGCATGTGCATGATATATGTTTATATTTCAAACAATGACATTTTACATTATAACATATGTTCGAAATGATTGTTTATCACCACAGATAAAAGCTTTTCCTCTGGAAGCCAACGACTCCCGAGTCCTTCAAAGTGAACGCACTATGTGGAAACAGAACATTGAATGGATCAGCAATCAACAGTCAGTTGCTCACGAAGAGGTACTTATGTAATAACCACATTTATATACATTATTTAGTACATATTTTAAGGTTATCAAAATTGACGTTGTAATATGAACATGTATATATATATATTTTTTGAAATTATTGTATATAAATATATATATATATATATATAATCCTCACCCCGCATGGTGGCGACACTGTGCGGATGACCGAACCTGGTCAAACGTAATTAGTTTTGTCCGATGACTTCAGCAAAAGTTGCGAGTAAAAATGTCATAGTAAATCTTAGGTAATGGATATGAAACGAGACGAACGAAAAAAAATATTAATTTAACCTAACCATTATTGAATGTGGTTCTCTGGCATTTGTATTCTGAAGCAACGCAGGTGGATGTTTCTGCGTAATCTTTCCCGGGTGCAGTTTGTATGTGGCTCCTGATTTCAAAAAGACCACTGGTGGGTTGAAATAACATATAAAACAATGGCTTATCTTTTTCTGCAGATTAGCGCGAGCATCTAACTAATTTCATAATAAAAAAGTCATGTAATTGTACGTAATCAAATATATAATTACATGTAAAATGTGCGCCCAGTATCACAACAGGAAGTTATGTACAAGTTTAGATACATAAAATAATGCACAATTATCTATTTTCTGTTAATATGTTATTGGTGAATTGGTCAAGATTTGGGTTTCATGATTCGTGGTGTTATTGGTCATTTAAAGTCAAGCATACACACTACTCATAACGTTGTGCTTTCGGTTGGCATTGACAAAAGAAACCAATAGTTGTCATACGCGATAAACTATTATAATAATATTTAAATTATGCATAATGTTGGTTGTCTTAAATAAATCGTATGATTTTAACAAATCATCTTTGCACCGTCGAGCAGCAGTTCAGCAGCAACATGGTCGCGACATATATAGGCAGCAAGAGCATAAACTACAGTTGCAAGACCAGCAGATCAAACAAGACGAAGACATCTCGACATTACATCAACAAATCAAAGGTACTATGCATCCCAGTGTTATTTTGCAATATAGCAACACTTTATTTATGTTATGATTTTCCGCGTAACGACTAATTTCTGGGTTTGTTTTCGAAATGGGGCTCCTCACTTGATTCGGCAGCTCTGCATCTGCAAGCTTAAATGTCCGCTAAACATATTGGTTGATAATTTTAATATTGACAAACGAAAGGTTCAAAGATAAGTAGAAACGATAAACAACATATAATTCCAGTTTAGCTAACAGAGGACTCCCATAAACCAGCCACTATCATTGGCCATTGACAATGATTAATTGTTTTATGTAGGATAACAACTTCATCAAACCCCGAAAGTCAGATCGCTCTGACTGAGTCTTGCCAAAAACTCCAACATTCTCAATATAGTGATAAATGACGTAGTCAGAAATATTTTGGTCGAGTGCATGTTCAATTAAAAAAGGATGGTATAGTTATAATGACATAATCAAACTCCTGTGCCCACAAGATGAAATCATTATTTTAACATATCCAAAATTAGTTTTTACCTTAGTAGATATTTTCTTCGTTTTATCAAGGCAACTTCGTCAGCACTAATGACGTACTGGTCAGAATACGTCACGTGAGGAAGTTCGTAATTTGTCTAGATGAACACAAGAAAGATGTAGAGAATGTACCAAAAGAACAATGCACGAAAAGCGAATAGAAGCGGTCGCAGTGCACCACCAACACGTCCGCCCTCACAGACCACACAACCATATCATAGACTGGGTGGGTGTAAAAGAAAGAAAGAAACCACATGGACACGTAAGACCAAGGCAGTGATCAACGGAGCCGAGGGCAATTACGAATTTCCTCACGTATACAATGACGTCTTCCGACAAGTACATAATTAGAACTGACGAAGTCGACTTGATACGACATTTCTACATTTCTACATTTGTACTAAAGTAAAAACAAGTTTGTCGCCACTAAATTATTTCAACATGTAAACGAACTATCCTGATAATTTTACAACATTAATCTTTTCACAAAGCATATATATTAATGTTCCAAATAAAATTGCAAAATGCAATTGAGCTAAATGTATATATTCCGTTGCTATGGAAATATTGCGGGACACTTTAAACCCCGATTTCTCGAAACTTTAATACTTGGGGTGGGTCATTTCACCCACTCACAACTTCGCAAAACATTGTCTTACAGGGATGACATTGCCAATGAAAAGCAGCAATGTTGCTATATACAATTGTTTCTGTAACAACATAAAGCAAAAATGGCAAAACCCATCAACCCAATGTTTTTATGGTAGCTATTTTGAACGTACCTGTATTCATGGGGTTATTGAGCATTTGAAGTCATCCATACAAACTACACATTACATTATTCTTTCGATTGACATTGATAAAAGAAACCAGTATTTGTTATAGGTGATAAACTATTACGAAAAAATGCGTGTAATATTGTTTCTCTTAAATAAGTGTCATTTTAACAAACTCATCATGCCTCATTGAGCAGCAGTTCAACAGCAACATGGGCACGACATATATCGGCAGCAAGAGCATCAGCGAAATTTGCAAGAACAGCAGACCAAACAAGGTGAAGATATGTCAATACAGCAAGCGACTCAGCGACAATTGCGAGACCAGCAGACCAAACAAGGTAAAGACATTTCGCAGCTGCGGCAGCAACAGCAAAACGCGAATCAGGCATCACATCAACAAATCAATGGTACTGTGCATCACAGTTTTTGTATGTTATTTTGTAAAATAACAATGCTTTATTTATGTGATGATTTTCCGTGGAACCACGGATTTCTGGGTTTGTTTTTGGAATGGGGCTGTTCACATGATTCAGCAGCTCTGCGTCGGCAGACTTAAATGTCCACTAAAAATACTGTCTGATCAAAAACAAGTAGAAATCATCAACAACAGTCCATTCCAGTTGAGCCACATATGGTGGTTGCAATAATCCAGTCAACAGCATTGGCCAGGTAAATCCATGTG
>SDWI01002851.1:6721-21229 GCA_009193005.1 Lamellibrachia luymesi
TATATTATATATATATATATATATATATATATATATATATATATATATATATATATATGATAATTAGTCTAAATGGAGATAATCCTTAACACGTTCACCTGCAAACTGAGACGGTGGAAGCTACGGGGTTAACTGTCAGAACGACTGCGGACATTGCAAAGACAGATCGCCGTGCAATGTTGCGAATGTACACTGTACTAACCGCTGCAAACTGTGGTACACACACGATGTTTATAAAACAGAAATATGTAGGTAAAACATATAAAAACACTCTGCTTACTGTTGATGGTATATTACAAAAAGGAAATATATATTGCAATAAAGCAATTGTACTTTAAATGTCATTAAATGCAACAGGTAACATTTCTAGTACGTGGGTAGTATGCAGCGTAAAATAATGTTCTGTTCAATTATGAAGTAATTGTTTTAATTTTAATGAAATATTAAGCTATTGTGTTTCAAATACAGTCGTCGTAGCGAAAGGTAACTAGTTTTGTACCGAAGGTCTACATGTTAATTAAAAGACCTTGTAGATAAGCCTTTTTGGGCTGTATGAGTAACCGCGCCAATGCGGAAACTGTGCGAAGTAATTCGACCTGTTATGCGTCAAGTTTTGACAGTTGCTATAAAGATATTAGCGAAGTAAGCTCAATATATTGGTTTGTAGTCGATATAACGAAACAACGGGCCAGGCTCAAACCCGCGAAGCTTAAGCTAACGGGACAGCAATTTTCGTCGTCGAACGTGTGGCGCGATGCGAGTTCATACTGCAACAGCCAAACCGGGTGCGGTAGTAGAAACAGACATTATCCGGCTAGTGGAAATTGCTGGCGTAACCCCACCCCCACCAAAACGTTTCTTTCCCCCGAGACCTGTGCAGAATGTTGTGCAGGGAGTAGTTTCCATAGATCCCTAAAGGTGGTATATGAGGGATGCCTTGTAGAGTACACATAGAGGTGCCTGGCAGGTATATACGGCTGGGTTGTAGCCACCATCCGCACCGCGGCATCACTCCAGCCGGGAAAGCCTTATCTTGAGTCGTCCAGCACCAGATTCTGCACCAGCGTATTAGCTGCCTGAGCAAACACCCAATATGTAGATACGTGAGAGGCGCAGCCGCGCGATGTCTGCACCAATGTACTAGCTGCGGTAACAGTCAATCCAAATGTGTGTGGGGCACCGCCTCGCGGTGTCACAGAGAAAGACCAGTGTGAAGAAACACAAGTATATGGGGAGACCTGACAGCGTACACATAGAGGTGCCTGGCATGTATATACGGCTGATACCAGCACCAGATTCAGCGTACTAGATGCGGTAACAGTCAACCCCATCGGTGTGAGGCACCGCTGCGTGGTGTCACAAAGAAAGACCAGCGTGGAGAAGCATATGTATATGGGGAGATCAGGCAGCGTACACATAAAGGTGCCTGTATATACGACGAAAAGCAGCACCAGATTCTGCATTAATATACCAGCTGCGGTAACAGTCTACCCAAATTTGTGTGGGGCACTTCGGTTAAATGTTAATATAAATCGGAGTGAGAAATCACATGCAAAAGTGGAGACCTGGCAGCGTACATATAAACGTGTCTGAAATGTATATACGGCTGAGACAAGCAGCAGTATCTGCGCCAGTGAACTATCTGCGGTAACAGTCAGCACAACATGTGTGGGCACCGCCGCGCGGTGTCACAAAGGAAAGGTCTGAACGAGGAAACGTATGTATACATATGGAGACCTGGCATCGTACAAAAAAGTGCCTGGCATGTACAGGGTGGCAGCCACACTACGTCCCTGTACCAGTCAAGCCGGAGAATACTGTGCTTGCATTATCCAGCACCCAGATTCTGCACCAGCGTACTAGCTGCGATAACAGTCAACCCGATATGCATGAGGCACCGCCGCGTGGTGTCACGAAGAAAGGCACATGTGGGGAATTACACGCCAAGTTCCCAATCCCGCATAGCTACCCCAATTGTTCTCCTTGTGGAATGTCTGCGACCATGGGGAAACAAAATCTGCAATAGCCGCCATGTCGCAAGATTTTCCCATTCCCCAATACCAAACAGAGTAACAGCTTTATTCTAGGATCTGGCTCAAAATGTCCCCATGAGTGTCAGCATGACCGATTGCTGTGGAAAACTGTGCTACACTAATATTTGGTATAAACGACGGGATCGCCCGAATTGTTCTGGAAATTGTTTACATGCGTTGCTTATAATCTACCACACCAGCACCAACAAGGCACGCATTATATCAACGTACGGGCTATAGCTCGTGTCCTAGCTCAGTAAGCCAGTTACATGGCAATATTCAGAGCTCTGAAGGGCCCAGTATGACAAAAAAGTGTGACTCGATACTGATATATGAGACATGACACTTGCAAGTTCATCTATGTACGCGGATATACACCACATTCATAAGTTGTTGTCAAGCAAATTATTTTGGGCCAAGATGAAATAAACGCACGTGAAGTGTAGGCCAACTTCCAGGTTGACGTTATCGCAAAACAAAACCACGTATTTCGGATTCGGTCTAGTGAGTCAAGTTCACGCAATACAGTAATGTTAAACAGGTTCAGAAGATTTTCCAACCGATAAACGAGCACGTGTTGTAATGCCGAAGGAGACAGCGAAACTGACGAAGCCAGCGGTCACCCCACCCATGTAATGTGATCCCGCTATGGGCCTAGAAGCTGGCGCCTGCCTGTTCCGAACCGCTAACTCAGCCCGAGCGAAAGGCAAGCAGCCTGGCCGTATTTGACCTCGGATCGCCTAATCGCTTCACGTGACACGTTAAGTTCAGGTAAGGGCTGCCATCAAAATTATATTGCATCCCGTGGGACACAATAATATTTTTCATGCTGTGCCGTTTTAGTGTAGGCAACCTTTACTGTGGTTCTCGTTCTATTCAATATTGCACCCCATTCCTTCACTGGATGGCTTCAGACCCACCGTGTAGCTGCAGTGTTCTGACGATGGTTATGCTGATTCCTGACTGACCATCGATAACAAGTAATAAGTACCCTGACTCACTATCGTTAACAAGTAATAAGTACCCTGACTGACCATCGTTAACAAGTGATAAGTATCCTGACTGACCATCATTAACAAGTAATAAGTACCCTGAGTGACCATCATCAACAAGTAATAAGTACCCTACCTGACCATCATTAACATGTAATAAGTACACCGACTGACCATAATGTGAATGGCACGACACGTGTATGGTCATCTACACAGATCCCGACGAATGCTTACTATTGTACCGCAATGGTCGTACGATATGTGGCGTGTTATGACAACACACCTGCACAGTTGTTCAGTGTGTTTGAGTGGTGCAGAACTGTGTGACATCTCTATTCAGGTGTTGGTAGTTGTGATCTGTCTTTTGTGCTTTATATATCCACTGCTACATATTATATTTCTCACATTTCTCACAAACGACTAATATATGTTCGTATATTAAACATGTTTCAATGGTATTCAGAGGGTGTGGTTGAATAACACAATAAAAAAAGATTGTGCAAATCCGTACGACGTAGCCACACATCTCAATTATGCTACTATGTTGAACATGTAACTCCTTCCCTAAATGTACGGTAGAACACACATATGTGTGCACCCCCGTAAGTCGTACTCACATGGTATGATGGTATGATGTTAAGAAACCTGTTCCTGGATTTGTTCTAGGGTTTCTTCGCCGCTTCGCACTTTCCGTGGATGCCGAAAGGCAGATCCTGGAATAGAATAGAATAGTTTGTTCATGTCATTGTTCTGTTTTCAACTGTCGGAAGGACTGTAGAGAACTCGTCGTGCAATGTTACCAGCGCGGCTGCAAATAGAGAGGACAAGGAACTCTTTAAACAGTCTCTGTCTGGTAAAATAGGGTAATACATACATACATTCTGATTATGTACAAATATTCGGCTTTTTGTGAGTTCGTTAGCAAGAAATTACTTTAATGCTGCCTCCTCCACAAAAGCATTCGAACCTATTTAGTATCCACTGCGACATGCATATTATTTAGCATTGATGAACTCATCGGACAAACTATTAAATTAATTTCGTTTCTGGGAAATACGGGGAAAAAACAAAAGTGATGACGTCTATCCCGCCTCTTTATACTATAACATAAAACTTTCCACATTTCGCAATGTATCCGCTCTAACGAGCTAACACAATTATTTCGATGATATTAACAACATTATGCATTCTTCTCCTAAACCGGCTTCGCATGTTACGTTTCAAGTCACACTCTATATAGTGAACATCATTAATTCTGAATCTTAATGGGATATAACAATTGCGGACAGCTTTAAATGTGACTGACATTCAGCGTGATAGAGACAGCATGACAACATATGTTGTTGTGTTTAATATGACAAAAACAATACGTACTACATCAAAGAGGGTAAAGTATTGCAAAAGCCATACGTGTTGAGAACGAAGCACCCCAATCCCTATGCGAATCATATTTATCCGATAATGTTTACCATGGTGTCATGTCAATACTATTTATTGCATATATTTCTTTGTTAGAAAATATTACTCAGGGCAACTCCTTCTCGAAGCCGTTGTGACGTCTCTTGTCCTCGACGTAAGCGGCGAGGTCACCGATTGTGACTCCGTGGGTCACCTGCTGCGTGTTGGCGTAAATCGACGTCGAACAGTCAGCCTGGTCCAAATTCTGAGTTCTTTCATCTTTGCCAACCGCATTCTCCTCATCGAAAGCAACGTTCTCTTTCCCAGGACTTGTTTACATATCAAACACCACAATTCAACTCCCGTTATGTTTGTTAATCTTGTCCCCATGCCCGATGGTTAAGGAATATTCTAAAGAGTAGACTAATCTTTTAACCGTTTACATAATCAAAACAGCCACCCCGCATGCACACACAGGCATGGGTATGTTGAGGGTGTGAGTGGTGTGCGTGTATTTGTATCAATATTTAAACGCACGTCAAATTAATGTTATAAATCGAGTCTGCGAAATACCGCAATACCTAATTTTATTGCATGTTTGTAAGGGAGGCTAACTACAGTTGCCCATGGGGAAATCATCTAGAATGTTGTGAGGTCGAAAGGTCGAATACATCATAGTTGTACTAAAACCTATGTAGACTTCCAACGGTTGACGACTTATACTATCGCAACTAACTCAGACATGTGAAATAAACACATCTACATACCTATTGACTTATACTTTCATTGGCAGATCCTCTGAAGTAAGGACAAACAGAAGTTGATTGCATAAATGTTTTGTTGCAAATTGTGTTGCATTTATTTTCTGAAGATGTTTTCTACTAGAGAATATGGCACGAACAGGTACATTCATGAACAACCTGGCTGACATGCACACGATGAATGCATAAATAATACATACGTCTGATTATATTCAATTGTTTATGTCAAATGCAAGTTGCGGGTTATTACTTTATTGCATGATGTTATGCAGGTTAGCAGGTACGGTTCCTTTCGCAACTACTACTCTACCAGACAAAACACCTCGCCAATGTGCTGCATCCAATTCAAGAACCGTTGGGCGGGGAACAGGTTCGTGGATTATCGTGGCTGTTGCAACGCTCCATAATTGCCGGATGATAAGCTAATAGCATAGTATCTTACACACACGTCGACAACGTTGATCTGCTAGACGGGATTGCCCACCAGATACTAGGAGAGAAGAGATCAGCACACACACACACACACACACACACACACACACACACACACACACACACACACACACACACACACACACACACACACACACACACACACACATTAATTGCTATGAAGAGCAGCATCTTTCTAAAATGTGATGATATTGATTGCATTGTTTTAGAATGCGGTCGGTCAAGACGAATACTGACAAAGCAGCTCAACAGACAGAATGCACTTCCAGTGGTAGTGCAGCAGGTAAATATTATTATTTCAGCATTTTACCTTGATCATTAGATATATGAATTCGCATCATCGAGAAGAACATTGGTTGGAGTCAAAGGCCGTGGTGGTGGTGGTGGTGGTGGTGGTGGTTGTGGTAGTGGTGGTGGTGGTTGTGGTAGTGGTAGTGGTAGTGGTGGTGGTGGTGGTGGGGTGCGACGACGAATGTATTGTTTGCACAACGATATACAAGAATTGTTTTGTTCAAAACCGAATGACAACCGACTGCAACGACGTGGAACATAGAAGAGGTATTGTTTTTGACAGTTACTCCAACTTTGGCCAGCATACTTCTCAAGTATGCAAATCATGTTTCTATTATATACTTGATCGACATCGGATTCGGCATCACATAACTTTATCCACTGGTAAAACAATATCAACAGCACTAATTAGCCGCTCTGAATACTAAGCAATATTACTAAAAGAGACTCAGCTAAACCCCAACGCGTAAGCAAAATGTTTAGCACGTGTGTTGCTCAGGGCGCCTCGTTTTCACCATCACCACCGCTACATAGACAGCTACACACGCCTCCTGTTACTTATCGAATCGAATTTAAACTGTCTACTCTTACATATCGTGTTCTATCTATGCAACACCCATCCTACTTGGCTAATCTCCTACATCTTTCAAATATCCGTAGACAACCCAGATCATCCATTTCACAATAACCTATTGTTGCAAAAAACAGATTTATATTCTTTTGCTAACTATCATTACTTATATGAGTGCATTGCTAACCTTCCAGTGAACAGCAATATAACGAATTGGAAATAACAATTCCTATGAATTAATACGGATTAATACGGCGCTGTAAAGCAAATCAATAAAGTATTACTGCATGAAGAGTTTGTGGAATCTGACTTCGTGTCATTGATTATTCATTCGAAAACTTTTATTGCATGAACGCACGCATCTCAAATAGGTGGCTGTGCAACTACATGATCGTCTGAAATAAACGTGTTCTTTTAAGCAAACTGATTACTTCACTGTACTATCATCTGTGCCGGAATTCACATGTCTGTGATATTCATGAAATATTACTGTCTCGTTTTCAATCGAAATATTACTAGGTTTATTGGTTTAGCACAGTGACTTGTTTCATTGCTGTTTTAATCTATGAAGTATTTATATTTTTCCACTAATTAGAAAGATTTTGCATATGTGCTGCTTACGTATTTTAATCATCGTTATACACATTCAAGTATTAAAATTGGCGTACGCCACTGGAAAATTGTGTCGTGATTATTGCGACCGTACCAGGAATATTTCTTATTTAAATAAATAGGTTAAATCAACTTGATTATTAAAGCAAACACACGCATTGTTTTCACGTCGATATGTATGCATTGAATTTATTATATTATATATATTATAAGTTTACATTTCGTTACAAATAGTAAAACATGGTACACAGGCTGATACAGCTAATGTAGTCTAGGGAGAGTGAATATCAGCAGACACTAACACTAACCGTAATTTAGCTTCGTGTACTAGCCAACCTATTATGTGTTATCACATTCTGCCCATCCGATGGCGCAACTAAGATAGTGCTACGCAGTAAAGAATAGGAGTTTACGCTCTTATCACATAAACATTCTTCAATGTTGCGTTGTGTAGCACTAGTCGTTGGTAACACCCCGGAATTTATCTTGTCTTGCGTACACTCACTGTGTTGTCATTCCACAAGCTGGACAGTCGGTGCAGAGTCTACCGGAAAACATTAATCCAGGAGCGACTTCTGCAGCACTCCACACGCAAAAAGATACGCTTGGGCTGCTAAATTTGCAATATAGGCGAAACTAGGCCGACTGAATCAGAGACTACGTCTCATAGATACATTTCTCACCATCTCCCGCGAAATGATCGAAGCTGTGGGTGAGTTTGTGTTTCTTCTAGGTTTCCCTCCACCATGAAATAGCCAAACTGTGCTACGCGGAATCTTCCGAATGTGTGGAACTCATCTTACGTGGTGCGGTGGCAGCATCAACATCAACGAATGTATATATGTATATGATATACTGACCACCGATACGGACGCAAGTCAAAGTCGCTACGCGTATTCTTGAACGAATTCAGTGAATTACTCGAGCTTGTTTGCAATCAAAAGTTCAGGGCAAATTATACACGGGGATTTCAATATCCACTTTGGCAATGACAAATACGCACGTGACCAGACTGCGATCTTCAATGACACAAACAACGCGTGTCGTCTGTGACATTACCTGCAAGCTCGTCTTTGCAAAACCACGACCGCAAAACCACCTACCGTAGATATGGCGTAATCGACAAGAATCAAGTTGCGTGCGACACGATCTATGTGCCCCTGACAATGTTAGTCCTTGTCCGAAGGATTATAAATTTGCCCCTCCAGGAAACAGTGGGGAACAGATGACCTGTTGCGCTCGACGAGCAGAACGCAACTAATCGTACTACTGTGGCGACTGAATCGTCACCCCGTTTTAACAGAGCGATGGACGGAGACGATAATAAACTGACAGGCAAAGACCACAACCCGTGTCTTCATCTGTCGACTACGGACATACTATATATCGAATGACGGACGAAGACGACGATCGGTGTCTACTTCAAGCTATCGATTGACGGACAAAAACTAAAATCAGTGTCTTCATCTATCGACTGACGGATAAAAAAACATAAGCCGTGTCTCCATCTATCGACTGACGGACAAAGACTACAATCAATGTCTCCCTCTAACGACTGACGGACGAAGACGTCAATCGGTGTCTCCATATATCTATTGACGGACGAAGACCATAAACCTTGTCTCCATCTATTGACTGACGGACAAAAACTACAATCAATATCTCCATCTGTCGGCTGACAGACAAAAACTACGATCAATGTCGGCTAACGGACGAAGACGACATACGGTTTCTCCATCTATCGACTGACGGACAAAAACCACAATCAATGTCTCCATCTATCGACTGATGGACACAAACTACAATCAATGTCTCCATCTATCGACTGACAGACAAAGGCTACAAACAATGTCTCCATCTATCGACTGACAGACAAAAATTACAATCAATGTCACCATCTATCGACTGATGGACAATAACTACAATCAATGTCTCCATCTATCGACTGATAGTAAAAAACTACAATCAATGTCTCCATCTATCCACTGATGGACACAAACTACAATCAAAGTATCCATCTATTGACTGACAGACAAAAACTACAATCAATGTCTCCATCTATCGACTGATGGACAAAGGCTACAATCAATGTCTCCATTTACCGACTAACGGACAAAGACTACAATCAATGTCTCTGTTCATCGACCAACGGACGAACGCGACAATATGTGTCTCCATGTATGTTTAGAATGGTTAGACAGTCAGTCAAGAAAATTAGTTCGAGCAACTGGTCTTAATCTAGGTCACTCAGTCAATGGCACTGTAAACTTCCAGTAAACAGTGCCTTTGATTATGTCTTTACTGATGCTAAAATGTAAAACCATACACTGTGTTTGACAAAAGCAACATTTCCACTTTGAGCGAGTCAAACTGGGTCGGTTGTGTTAATTTCACGTTTGCTTACATTTTCCCATAACCGTTTGAAAAATGCTAAAACTGCATTCCCGTCCGTAATATCTATCACAAAAAAGAGTGAAACGTTATAGCTCCATTTTCACAGGAACTTATTCACGAAAATTCATGACATCTACAGTTCGAGTGCATACAACTGTGCGGTTTTATGTAGGTTCGAAGTTCACGAGTGTCTACAGATTGACGCGCGACGTATTTCTCCCATACGCATAAACTGGTCACGATCGATGATGTTCGCACAAACTAATGTTGGGAATTGCAAAAATAGATTCGATTAGTAAAGGGGAGCCAGTGTAACCATTTAAATAGTGGCACTAATGGTGAAAAACGAGGCACCCTGAGTACCACACGTGCCATACAATGTTGCACTCGTTGGAGTTTAGCTAAGTTTCTTTTAACAGTTATATTTAGTAGTGAGTTACAATAATCAAGGCGGCTACTAATTAGTGCTGTTGATATTGTTTTAGCAGTAGGTAAAGCTATTTGTCGCCGAATTCAACGGAGATCACGCATATGGCAGAAACAGGATTTGCATACTTGAGAAATATGTTGACGAAAGTTGAGAAAAACACTTTTTCCCGCATATATGGAGACACGGATTGTCGTCTGAATCTCTCAGTTGTTTTATTATCCGCAGTTTGATTTACGCATTGCTGAATGTTTACATACAAATATATGTATATAAACAAAAACTATGTAGTGCTCCCAAATACATACAACAGACAGAAACTGCCTGGCAAGTTCTCTAATATTAACTTATGTACATTTCCCCAAATTGCATAACATCTGCCATTTTCAGACCATTTCAATATTATGTCTGAATCGTTTTGCAAGTTACAGAACCTTGATTGTTATATTATATTGAAATCTCCCCATCTATTAGAATACGTTGTCGTCCTCCAGTCATTCATTTTTTAATCCAGTTGATTATGCCATACACTAGGCTGTTAATATAAGTAGCATTCTTTGATGTGGCACAACACTTATTTTTATTTTTACTTTCTGGTTTTACTTTGATGTCAATATGTGTTTGATTATGATCAGTGTTACCCAATGGTTAATGTATTTTGACATTGTCCACTAATTCATTTTGTGAGGACAACACTATATATACTACATTCTCTCTATACCAAGCATACATGGACAGGGAAAACGTAAGTGTTAATAATGTGCCCTATTTTATCGTGCTTGGATGAGTCCCATATTCTAGTACGTATCTTGAAAATATTGTCACCCTACTTATCACGTAGTTCTTTTTATAAGGATCTAATAATGACCTTATTTTTCATTGTTTTACTATACGTCTATTACAAAGGAATTTACACTAGCAGTGTACACACGGTAACCTACGTAATAGTGCTGCCATCTAAAGTACGACAGGGAGTGATATTTCTACAATGCAAGAGTGCTACTTGGTGACAAAGGTATAACTACTCGAGTGAATTTATACTGTTATACATTTGTGCAATATTCCTTCGGTTAGGATGGTCAAAAGTAATATGTGTAGAACCGGTTTGACGTCATTGATACAATGGTGTCATTGTGAATCACATTTAGTGAAGGCTTTAATACATTAACTCCCCAGTTGTTGTTCGTCAACCAAGCAAGATGTGACACATTATTTCACACCTTTGATAGGTGCTAGGAATATCCGTTTTATTAATATACCGCATTAACTTGTAAGAGTTCAGTGATGCAATTCATAGCGTTGTTACCGTCTCAATGCAGACATTCTGGTGATATTAAAGCATACAAAATAGTTGTAATTTGAGGCTTTTGTTGAGGCTGAGGTATCTGAACTCGGTTATGTAATGTTGCTATTCTAGAACTGAACTTTTGTATAGGGCCTAACCCCGAAATCCTAGGAACGTGATGTCGCAATCCTAGGGTTGGCTTAGGTTGCATTAAGCTCTGCTATTGGTAAGTTAGACTTCCGGAACAATACGGTTATAGAAGGAAATAAACCTTGTGTACATGAGTTGTGATTGCTACTACACGAGTTAACCTCTCTTTGTCACACCTTCGAATGTCTAACGTATACAAGTCAACATTTTTCTTTGTTGAGACGTCTTAATATCAACCTGACTTCACTTGACGTATCTTCTAGCGCCACTGGTATTCATCGCCATTTATACGTCGTTTGGGCCTGAACCACGCGTAGGTGAGTTCAAATTCGTTGTATTATGGTTCAACAATGCCACGCGTGACATCTTCTCAATCACTGCCATCACGCCTGACTGCATACGTGTGACGCCGTCATATCCGCTACCATCTCGTTCAATTTATCCGTGTGACGTTTTCCCTTTCGCCTTCATTCAGTGTGACTGATACGTGTGACGTCGATCCGTACGAGTGACGTCGATCCGCGTGACGCCTCAACTCTTTCTGCTACTCCGTGCGATTGAGTCGTGTGCCGCCTCCACATCACTCCACGACACTGCTTCGTATGACAACGGCATTTCCGCTGACATCACGTTGTTGCTTCGCTTGGTGGGCATGCCGACCCGATACAACAGGGACGTTGGGTCCACACATTGAGGTACCGCAGTGGAACACATCCCGGTACAGACAAACGTACAGACACACATAATTGTTTATTGATATACTTGTACATACTAGTACAGTAACAATAATTAATACATTTAGAAAATCAAATTGTGTGTAAATTAGGTATGTAATTAATACATTATTAACACTAATTAATACATTTAAAAAATCAAAGTGTGTGTAAATTAGGTATGTAAGCACATATACAGTACACATTATATTTGGGAGACTCCTATTAAGACTAAATAAGTCGCTGTCATAAGAGCCACCCTGGTACATTTTCAATGAATTTATTGTATATTTCCGCTTGTATAAATTAATGTTAACGCGTATATCTGGATTATTTTTTTATTATTGACCATGCGTGTAGCAGTTAATAACAGTGCATATATATAGATAGCTTTTTATAATATATTTTTAGCATAATGTGTATATCACTGTAAGCTTTGTGGTTACCTTGTCTGTTAAAATGTCTGGAGTATTGTTGATGATATGTGGTAAATTATATTTCAGAAATTTGTTTTGCAAATTCATGTTGTGTTCTAAATGTGTGTATTTTATTGTGTTTACGCGTGAGATGATTGTGTATGTGGATATACAGACAGTGTTGGGTATGTGAACGAATAGTCTTCGCGCAGTAATTGCAGCTTCCCAGAAAAGTTGAAATGGCCTTGGAATGAACAGGTCTGCCAGGGGTGAAGTGTAAAGCGCTTTGAGCAGTCCCAAGGACCGGATACCGCGCTATATAAGAACTTACCTTACCTTACCTTTTACTTTTACGTATTCGTGTTTATCGGCAAATTTTATAAGTAAGCTGGTAACTCTTTGTGCATGAATTTATAATAACATCATAGTATATGTATTTTTAGTTTTTCAACCTTTAAAACAGAGATGCTTTTAAATAGTGGTTCCGTATGTGAGTTGTATTTGGTTACATATATTATTTTAATTGCTTTCTTCTTTAATTTTGTTGTCCTATTACACTGGTAGCCCCGGATAATTAGGCAGTAATTTAGGTAGGGCAATATTAATTAATTATATAATTCTGATACTTTTTTGGTCAGACATGCTTCAACTTGTTTATTATTCCGATTGTCCTAGAACACTTATTTGCTATTTTCTCAATATGTTTATGCCTTGAATATCTTCAGTTCAAAGTTCTTATTGCATTTGGACATCCAGAACAACCAAACATGTCAGTGTATAGGATGCGAAAAAAATATAATATTATAAGCTCAAAGATATATTTGCAAGCCGTAATTTACTTTAAATGTAAATAAAAATCATGATCATCAAAATAACTAAGAGTATTAGCCACACGACGCCGCCTCGCGTAGGCCCGGCTGCTTCGCAAATGAATCATTTCGTTGAAATCCCATGTATAGGGTTGTAGTTGACGGTGGTGCTTTCAGCAAGACTTCCTGCGACGGTTCATATCATAGCTGTGAGTCTGAGCTGCACTTCATATTAAATGCCGAGGAATAAGCAAATTATGACTTGCCAGTAATTTTTATTTTCAAGATGGCTTCCAAGATATAGTGATAAAAAGTGCCGCAGATAGATTTTTATTACATGAGTATATTGTCTACATGAAGAAAAAAACACTGATAATGTGGGTTTAGCAAACAATATGTTTTATGTCTTGTCTAGAAGAAGAGATATGACAAAAATGCGAAAATAGTGTGGAGGCCATCTTGAAATTTAAGATGGCGGCTATAAAGTTATTGTACTTTGCCATAATAAAATTCCATGTTTCCAAATATATGAGTCTAGCCACCAAAAATAAATATTCTACATGGCATAGAAACCCTTATATAAGCTGTAGAGTCCAGGATATGGTGATTTGGAGGCCATTTTTTATTTCTAGATGGCTATCAAGATAACATGATAAAAAGGTCACATATGCATTTCTGTTACAGGAGTATATTAGCTACATAAAAATACTTTAACGTTTTACCTAGCATAGCAACAAATAATGCAAATTTACAGAGTTCGCCGACTAATTAGTTGTTTTTTTCTACGGAGGTAAAACATCTTTTGGATGTGTAAAAAGAAATGTTTCAACATGTTAAAGGCTGTTTCAATGTCTCATTCTCTCAACGGTTTTTCAGACAAAGTGCACATCTACTATATTACTGGTCTATATCAAGTTTAACATGTGAAAGAGTACATCGTTTTGTTGAAGTCAATGCAAGATTAGTTATTAGTTTCTTATGTACAATTATCCACTCTAATTCCGTTTAGAGCATGACTTGTGGCACTTGTTAATGCTTGTCTGTGCCTTTCGTTACGTTGTTCTTACAGGAAGTTGGCATACGTGTCACACTGAAACATGTTGGCGAGCGCCACCTAATTGCAATGTATGGTGCGGTTATTACTTTGGTTTGCTTTTATTTTTACGCTAGCTCTGTGTAATGTCACATGTCTGAATGAGCCTA
>SDWI01002853.1:0-10145 GCA_009193005.1 Lamellibrachia luymesi
ATGAAATATATTATGTGTTTGTCTGTGCTCGCGTGCGTGCCTACCTGCCTGCCTGCATGCGTGCGTTCTTGCCTGTGTGCATAAAAATGGTCGATATCGATAGAATACACCTCATGTAACACGTGGGCGAATGTGTCTACGGAGAGCAAAACAAGAACGAATACATACGTTGCTGCACTACCACAAGTGCATATATTGCTGCCGTTGATGGAAATAAAACTGTCAAGTATGATTGTGTACCTGACTTCCAAGGGGAATTTCTTGAATTCTACGGTTACGGTCGTTGGAAAGGATGTGGTGAGGAGGTAACCAGTCAGGCGTAGCTCGGCTCTCAAAACGAACACCGTTACCCCGACGGAACCCCACACGGAACTGCCAAGGCGAGGCACGATTGTCGCCTAAAATAAAAAAACAAATTGCTACGTTNCACTATCTCTCGCAGTTGTGTGCGTGCGTGTGCACGTGTGTGCATGCATGCGTGCGTACGTGCATATGTATGTATCCATGCATGCATGTGCGTATGCATGAAATATATTATGTGTTTGTTTGTGCGCGCGCGTGCGTGCCTGCGTCCTTGTGTGCATATATGCGTGTGATAAAGAGCAAGACTTTGATGACGAAAATGGTCGAGATCGATGGAATGTGCCTCATGTAACAAGTGTGCCAATGTGTCTACCGAGAGTAAAACAAGAACAAATACACNTCTGTTTCGTTAGCTACATGCAGAATAACAACGGTTCACATAAAATAATTAATTTAACTTAGTTTTGTTCAGAAAGATGCATACATAATAATGATATACCTAAAGACGTATATTTAAATTATACTTATTTCGAACACACTATCCCATAGCTAAGAAAATTAAATCACATAATTTACATCTTTTATCACACATGTAATTCCAACGTTACTACAATGTTTGTTAATGTTTCGAAAATGCTTCAATCAAAGTAACATTTACTTAAACAAATTTCCATTGTTCACACTCTAGGGGAATACAATTGGATATACTGTAGATCGGGAAGGTTCCTACTGATATTTTACAATAGCAGAGTTGGTACCATTGCCCTCAGATACTGTGTCATGTGTTACACTGATTATGGCGCGTATTGACTAATAGAGGCTTAATCCTGCACATTGAAGAACATTACGAAACATCGATATAAATGAGTGTTACCCATTGCTGGAATGCCTCCCGGAGATCTTCGACCAATTCGACCATCTGCTTTTCATCGACACCACTCACGTCAACCAACTTAATGACATCACCAATTCTCATGTTCAACATCTTGTCTACACCTGAAATGGAGAAAATGTGAATAATAAATAAGGTAAAAGGTCAGATTATATCACATAATGCGTAATGAAAATAATCTTAAGACGACACAAGACATTCATGTGGCCTGACTGAATCGTTACATATAATATTATTGGCTGGTGTTGTTGAATGGAAATTATAGCCCTAAGCCATTATTGAATTGACATCCATCGTCAAGTTCATGTTGCGTTACCAGATAAAATTATCCGAACATTTGTTGCGCTTACTCGGCACTTACTCGGTGTGTCGCACAAACACTTACTCGGTGTGTCGCACAAACACTTACTCGGTGTGTCGGCCGGACGAGTCAAGACGGGCAATGTCACATTGGAGACGCACGGTCCGATCTCAATCTTGGCGTCCGCCATGATGACCACGTGACTCATACACTCCTCGGATCGCGTCGAGCACCACGCCACTCCAAGCGATATCTGTAAATATAACCTATCTTGCTTCACCGTCAATACCAATGTCCTGTACATAACAATGCAATGTGTAGATTGGATGACGTATTTTTTCTTACTGAGGAAATATGGTGAACTGATTGTGCAAATTGCATCATTTGCCAAATCAACATTAAAACAAATAACCGATATGCATATCTGGCAAGTGTGCGTCATGCACAGGTATTGTTAGATTCTCGATAATCCAATGGCTGCCTCGTCCACGTTTTATCTAGACTGTGTTGTGTTTGGGTGGTCATATCGTTCAATCTTGTCGAACTGAATCGATACATTACGTATGCCGGAGTCAGGCTATTCTTACGAATTGTTCATGTCTAATGAACTCTATAAAATGGTGCCTAAGGACTATAGACAATTAGATGATAACGATTTGTTTCAGTATGTTTATTTTGAATAGCCGCGTACAGCACGTTTATTCAAAAAGAACACGTGGCTTTAATATACCATATTTCTGAATAATGCTGTTTTGAAACTATGTGTCCGTAATGTTTGATGGCTTTGATGAACTATCGTTGTACGATTTAATGACATCCATTTAAAATGTGTATGATATGCAATATGCTATGTTTTTTTAGTTTTAAGCAGTGCGTGAGTCGACGAAACGTCAACGTTGAAAGTTTTTATAATTGATTACCTTCAGTTCATTGCCAGTCCTCTGAATCTTGAAGTTCAACATCAGCTGAATCACATTTAGCGCGTTTATGTCGTTAGACAGTTCGACACTGTCTTCCGTTGCTGAAATACAGGTATCGTTTAAATCAGTGCATTCTTCGATACTTAAGATGAACAATGAATTTGATAGAATGAAGCTTCACGATGGTTAATCCGACATTTTGTTAAAGTGATTAATAAAAACTTGCTAGCAAATGCAATTGTTGTATCACATAACACTTCAATTCAATTTCAGTATCGATATATATTCTATATAATCACTCACTGAAGTCTTCTTCGAGGACCTTGAAGCTGGCTGTCCACTTGTTGAATCCGAGGGTCAGTTCCAGGTCGCACGGGTCGTAGCGGACGAAGGCAGTGAGCGTGTGTCGGTAGATGAACAGTTTCAAGTCGACGCAACAACTGACGCTGGTGCACGTCTCGTCGAAGCGACAGTAGACGTTCTCTCCCACTCTACTGCCGATGTCGAAACATTCTACAAATGAAATACGTCATATCGTGTATCCATACTTGCAATAGTACATAATGTTTTCCTAATACGTAATTCACAGTATTATGTGGTCCTCTACAATTTGTTTCACAATGTGTTGAGATATCGTCATCGACGAGATAATTGTTTTTCGGGTTGACTTGTGTTTTGAACCCTTAAAAATTCCTGATTATTGATTATGAAGCTTGCAATCGCCAGTATATGTGTAACTTTGGGATGTGGAACATAATATGTAATGTTATAGATGATATTTAGTTAACAGTGACATTTTACGTTGTGGCACATATTTCATGTGGGGCCTTATAAGGTTAATATTGTGTTCATACTGCACAATATATAGCAAATAACAATGTGTTGCCTAACACTATAAACAGTGAAGATTGTATGCCATAAGTTGTACATCACGGAATTGTCATTACGTCAAACGAGGACTAGATACCGTGACTGATTATGTTATCTCAGGTTTAGTTAACTAAAATAATTCCACAACATAGCAACTCGATTAGTGTTAGTTCAATCCCGCATCAAACGATAGTTATTTGCGACCATTCATGTTCGACGTTCTACGTACTTGGATCGGAGGTGAGGTAGCGGTTTACAAGAGTCTGACGGGCACCGTTGGCCGATTGGCCACGCATGACGAGAGCTTGCTTCAACTCAGCATCGTCCATCGTTTCCGGATTGATACAGCGTTGGTGATTCGTCCGCTTCTGAAGTCAATCATGAATTTTAGATACGGATGATCAACGTTAACTGGGACTGGCATAGTTTCTTATTTTATCAATACTTGAACCATATTGTGGCATGAAGTCAAACAATAAACGAAGGAGGCGGTCGATATTCCATGTGCATGCATGTATTAAACGTATGTGATAAGCAAATGTTATTTCTTTCTCAAATATGCCATGGATTTGTTTTATTTTACTATGATATGCTGCACGACTTACATTTTCCATCGGTGAGACGATAATAAAAAGAGTTACTGTAATGTATTGTCAACGACCGTTATATACTGTTCATTCTTGGAGAGTATCGGGAGACTTGCTAACCTCGACTTCTTTTAAAATGGTCACGATTTTTGTCTTGAGCTTAGACAAGCCGACTTTATCGAGGTATCCCAGCACTTTATTCAAAGTGATGCTGTTCATGTTGAAATTGAAAACATCCTTCAACTTCGTCATATCTGGCAGTCCCAGACTCTTGGCAAAATCTACAAATACAAACCGCGCCGTAGAATGAGACTCACTTTCTATGGCGATGATAATCATATTACCTAGATGGCATAGAGAACACTTAAGCTATGATTAGTATAACAAACATTATCACATTTCTGTTTACCCTATTTTATAATACCAAGCTAAACCTTAACGCAATCGCTGTTAAAACGTTTGTTCATCCTCAGGAGGATATTATTATTAAGCCATTCGGTTAAATGAATTAACATAACCTATATTCCATAATTATAAAAAACAGTTATGTCAACAATTAGTTCACGTACATCGACGATGCAATTTTGTCCTCCACAATCCGCCTTACCGTTTATTTTATCGACCAACTCGCTTGTTCCTCGTTTCTTCCTGTCACTATCCTCAATGGCATCAGCGTCCAAATCTTCAGTCGTCCCGTCTATAGCTGGGGTCGTGTCGTCTTGCCTCGTCAACCCAAGAACCGTACCTTGACTAATAGTATCACCCTAAATGGGATAAACAAACAGTATCACCCTAAATTGGGTAATCAAACAGAATCACCATAAATCGGTGAAACAAATCAAACCGACGGCACTATTAGTCAGTGATATGAACTATGTTTCTCCATTCTAATGGAATAGCAATCTATAAAAAGAAAGATTCATATGTTATGAGAAAAATCAACATTTCCTATGGAATTAACATTGGCTGGTTGCGTCGCATCATTCTCATTACAAACATCATTGTCATAACATGTATTTTCCCGAAACATATTAAATATATAGACTGCCATATGTAAAGTGGCTGTACATATAAAACACAATGTGGGAAACAAAGTTCATGTAATGATTTAATGCATTTGGTGTGTAGCCAAACCAATATTACCAGGCTACATTATATAATTGTGCGCTATTATACACATATATAACAACAACAGTGTTAATGTATCGTAGGAATTCATACACATCATCCCACGTGAGCAACGTAAACATTTTAGAAGAACCAACCAGCCAGCGAAGTACGTAGTGGTCGCACTCCTGCACCCAGCGAGGTGGAGGCATCTTTCTCTTACGGAGGTAACCAGTCGGGTCGATAGTACTGCCGGTATCTCTCTTTACCATGGATACGTGTATGTGAGGTTCGACACACCAGGACGGTTTGATGCCTTGTCCCACCGTTTCTCCGGCTGCCACCTGTGTGATTGAAAAACGTACAACGATAATCCACGTACAACACAAATGTTACCAAATTGTGCGCATACTAGGCATCTGACTATATTCATGCAGTATCTTGATGCGGAAACATTACACGCGTTTGAATTTTTTTTTATAAAAAACCGTTGTATGTGTTATATTTGACCATCAAATTGCACGAAATGTCCTTAAGAGAATGCTCTAATATGGCAACCGTGCAAATACTTATCCGACACACGCACACATGCATGCCCGCCCGCCCATACAGGCACATACTGTACATAGAGGCACATACTGTACATTTATTATACATAGACTTGCCTCTTTCTCGACAACGTTCAAATCAACGTTGTCGATAACAATTGTAACGTTCTTCATGTCGTTGACAGCAATGCTGATTTGACGCGATCCTGTCTTCCTTAGTTGACCGCCGTAAGGAGCGACAACCTGCGGTGTAATGACAGAGTGTTCCCACGGTAAAGATCAATGCCACACACGATAGTGGTTTATATGCAGCGCTAGTGAGACATCACAAGACAATGTATTATTTTAGTGTGCCACTGAAATATAACCAATACGAATATTAGTATAATAAATAAGCTTATTGTGTACACAAAACAAGACATCCAGTAACATAATAATTATATAAATTATTAATCAAAATGTCAGAAGCACTGATTTGTCTAAGTTACTGGTTTCACCCGTTTATATTAATGGTCATACATAAAGATATGAATAAATTAGTGGTAATTTTTATGGGGAAAAAATAATTTCTTCAGTCAACCATACATATGGGCTAAAATGTGAGGTTTGATGAGAAGACAACTATGCTAAAATGTCAGAATGTAATTGTGCAATTGTGTAATTTTTATTTGTAATCGAGAAAAACAGTGATATCGATGTGTTTCCACAAAAGCATTTTCATGACACATTATTTGAATAGCTTCCGTGTGATGAATTTAATTTTTTTTTTAGCAAACGTACCAACTGCCCAGCTGCGACTTCGATCATGATGCCTTTGTGGCTGTAGTGTCCCTTGCCGTCGGTCTCCCAGAATCCACCGCCACATGACGGCGATTCTAGCAGCTTTCGGGGAAAGTCCTCGTGCATCTTGGGTCCGAAGATCTCTTCTAGCAGCGTGCGGGCGTCTTGGTAACTGCGTGTTTGAAAGAACGTAAACAAATAGCTACATAAATATTCGATTGACTTTTTCATGAGTGGTGTTACTGTTTTACTTCATTATTGATACAGCACATTTCATATCTGGTCTAAGCATTATTGATGTTGTTGTTACTGAGGCTGTTGTCGTCGTCGGGGTTGTAGTTAGGTATTCGCGGATATATAACGAAGAACAACAAAGAAGGGAACATTTCAACATAAGTTTTTGTCTTGACACAATGAACTCGACATACTTTTGTGAACATGCATGGCGCACGTGCTACGCACGGTCCAATCCGGTTAGTTAAAGGCCTGTCTCTGCACGTAGGGTGAACGTTGGATGCGTCGCACGCGAAATTTAAGGTGTGGCCATTATTGATTCCCCTACGTATGTGTTATCAGTGCTAGCCTTGTGACAGCAGCGACTGGATCACAAATGATCTGGCCGCCAATGCAAAACAAGACGGCCATATTAATCGTATTTGTCTGTTGAACAGGTTCCATTATAATGAAACGAACAGGATCATCACCGGGAACCCATACTCTATAACAAAGGCATGTTAAGCGGTTAAAAAGCGCACCATCGACTTGTCGATAAAAAACCTGAAAAAGAGCCACCGAACTAACCAGGATGGATCATTGCATAGCAATAGAAAATCTCGCAAGGGCGCATATATGCATGCTATCATCATCATTATTATAACCTAGTTTTCATATATAAAGTTAAGCGCACAACTTCACGCAAGTTAACGAAGTTGTATTACTTCCATTAACTCGACATATACTACGTGTCAGTGTTTATTGCCACAAAATAACTCGTGAAAAAATAGCTATCCTATACTCACCCATTCTTGATGACACGCCACGCTTCTTTAATGTTCTTCACTGTCTGTGTGAAGACGTCGTAGGCCTGTTGGAAAGGTTCCAGCAGTTGTCTTAGATAACCAAATGGTTCCGCCAGTTCCTCTTCCAGCACTTTCTTGATTTCCTCTAATGCAATGCTCTTCATCTTTGCCTGTGAACAACATACAGTTCGTGCCAAAATTTTATTTTTAATATATTGTTGAACATTAGCATTCAAAGACGCGATAATTCACCCTTGCTGAGGCACACTTCCATCCGAATAACAACTACATATCTTGTAATATGATTCAGTGTTGCCTTATATGTAGCATGCAGCGTCGATATTTTTGACGAATCGAGAAACATATAACATAATTCTACTTTTACAATGGTCCGCTAAAATGTACGCATTACAGGCAAAATGTTCGGAGCACATACTGCATCTCATCGTGTCATATGCTAATGTCGTTAAATTGGTTTTCAGAATTTCAATTAAAAAACAATGCGTGAAAAAATATTAGCTGCATCAAATATAAATTACACTCGTGGACACCCGCTACTGCTGTAACTGCTGCTGTTGTCGTGACATGGCAGGATCGCAGGACAGCGGCTTCCGCGAGGACGACGCAAAAACAGATTATGATATTGAAAAGTGGCTACCATAGTCTTCTGTGAGGAAGACCAAGACATTGGAGCTAACGTGATAGTACTACTCACGAGATCAACCCCAGTGAACCGTTTTGCGAAATTGTCCGCAGATGGCTCACTCTCGAGTCCCGCCACGGTGACCACTATGGAATTCTTGATGGTTTTCACACGCTCCCAGATATCCTTTAATTCCGTTTTGATGTCAAACCAGTAGGGCCGGTTTTCTGAGGAAATAATAAGTTGTTGCTGTGTACAGTATGCAAACAAACAACCAGCAGGCTTTCAGTTTTGCATTACATTGAAAAAAGTTATTGCTGTGGTTAGTGTTATTGTTACTGTTATTAACATTATTAGTATTTCTACTATTATTACTATTATTGGCATTACAATTTCCAGCTACTTACCTTTTGCGAAGAAATTTGCCTCCTCGATTTTGTTCTTTGCATCTATCACGCCAGCAATTGCTGCGGCAATTCTGTTCATGAAAGACATCAAAACGATGAGAGGCCGTAGTTCGCTCCATAGTCAACATGTGTTTAAAGCAATGTAGTGCTGTAGCATTAATAATAATAATAATAATTAATTATTATTATATGTCCATAATTTTTATTTTATCGTAAATGTGTATACTGTGTTTTGCAGCAAGGCGTGATTTTACAATGTAAAACTTAATGATTACACATAGTGTTCTGTTACTAATAACATACAAAATTATGAAGTTGCATACAAATAAATGATTGTATTGCAACATATAAAATAAATAAATGTGATGCTGCCACAAAATATTATTAATTTGTCTCACGAGCACGGTCACAATGAGTCATGCATACATCTACTGTACCTTGCAATGGCTTCTCTTATCTCTTGGATGGCCGATTGTGGGTTTTTCAACAACTTCTTTATGGCTTTAATAATGCCATTGAAGGAGACCTTGATTTCTTTCCAAGCCCACGGGACAACTGTATTGATGCTGTCAGCGATAGCCTGGGAATAATGTTATCCACTAATTACATATCACACGGTCAAACCGATATAAAAACTAGAAGTATTGGTATGTTGTTATATTGCTCAGACATACGCAAGTTGTTGATCTGTAATAATGTGTTCACGGTGTATAATAATAAAATTTTATAATATAACATACACATTATATGCACACACGCACGCACGCGCATACGTTTTGCAGTTGTCTAATTGTCTTAGTTGCGAATATTATTTCAAAACTACAAACAAAAAGGGTAGTGGACACATGCTTACATTATAGAGTGTCATGACATCCGTCTTGATGTCATTGAAGAGGGTCGTGACTTTGGTCACCAAGTTTTTGACCTGGGTGACGACTGGCGGCAGCTCGACGAACTTCCCAATGGCTTTGTATATGCGTTTCCCGATCCGCCGTAGATTCAACACATTTCGAGGCAGCTGCTTCACCGATTCTATCAAATGTTTGATGATGTCGCTAAAATCCGTGTTCTTGAACGTTGACACGAGACTCTTGAAAGACTTCACGGCGTCTATGATGGTTTTGATAACTGTGTTCACTACTTTCTTGTATAATTCAGCAAACTTTTGAATCTCTTCGTAGTTGTATTCCTACAATGACATATCTTGGACAAAATGATCTTCGTGAGGATATATTAGTTGAAGAGAAACATCATGTATTTATAAAATGTGCAGTAAACTCACCAACTCATTATGTCGTTGATGGAGGTGTCTAGTACACATGCATAGTTATACATGTTGTCAACATATTCGGTGTATGGATGTATGAATTAAGAACTCACCTTCAGAATGTTCAGTCCATACTCTATGCCACCCTTGAAACAAAGTTCTGCTCGGAACATATCGAAGTCAAATCCAATTATTCCTATGTGTATTGTAGCAAATGCGGTGTCTAGCACGTCGACTTTGAGATGTCCCTGAAGAGGTCCTGGAACATTAACGCCAGAACATGTTCTTCATTATAAAATTAAAGGAAACGACGTCGCTTTATAAACTTTTCTGTTAGGACATTTCAAAAATAATATTTCCTAAAGCCGCAAAATGTCTCATGCATCGCCATTTGACACATCGTCCAAATGTATTAGTGTGCTTAATGATTAGTGGATGTGTAATATTGCTGTTGTTGTTTTGTGTTGTTGTTGCTGTTGTTGTTGTTGATGATGATGATGA
>SDWI01002855.1:0-18114 GCA_009193005.1 Lamellibrachia luymesi
GCATATAATATGGTTCGGTTTCTGACATAACTATCACTGTGCATACAAACATTTTGTAAGTTGATATTTCTATGCTATTTGAAGCATTTCAGTAACCAGAGTGTTCAGTAGATTCCTATTTCAGGATCATGTATTTCACTATTTGTCATGTTACATGTAGGTCCCAGTTTCAATTTGCCTAAATGCAAGTGTACACTGACTACAACTGTAGGCATCCTTTGTATTTAGGTACTATATTGAACTTATATATTTCAAGTGAACTGTTTCACAATGTCATCAAAGCAGAATCTTGGCCGACGAAAGAAAAGGAAGTTTTATGGCAATCGGTACACAGCCGCGAAGACATCTGCATCTGCCGCTGTTGAACCTGAACCACAAGAGACATCACCAGTGCGACGTAGCTCATCAGCCATGAAACTTCAGGAACAAGTATCTGAAGAGCCCATCGTTGACGACACCCTCAGTGGCTACCGAATGTTTGACGTTGACCAACTGACACATTTCATTCGGCAGTTTCCATGTCCAACTTGTCAGTATCAAGGTTATGACGTGACAGAGGTGAAAGCAGGACTTGCTACTTCGATGAAGTTCACATGCAGGGCATGCAGTGATGAACTGAACCTACGCAACACTTCTGGTGAGAACATCAATGTGCGTTTTCAGATGGCCATCTACAGCATCGGAGGCCATTACACTCATGGTCAGCAGTTCCTCGCCAATATGAACATGCCACCTCCCGTCAGTACGAGTCGATCAAACCACTACAAGGACACCATCCATGCAGCGACAGAGAAGGTTGCACAGCAGAGTATGGCAAAGTCTGCCAGAGAACTGTCTGACACTTTGCCTCCCGACTGTAATGCAACTGTTTCATGTGACGGTACTTGGCAGCGGCGTGGGTTCTCTAGTAAAAATGGTGTAGTTACGGTCCTATCTGTGAACCCAAATGGCTCTGCCAAAGTCATTGATGTTGACATTTCTAGTAACCACTGTGATGCATGTGCTAAAGCTAGAAAGAAATATGATGCTGACCAGTTTGCAGCCTGGTACACTAAACATGAACCGGCATGTGCCACGAATCATGAGGGTAGTGCCGGCCAGATGGAGCCGAGGGGTATGCTTCGTGTTTTCAGGAGGTCTGAGGAGAAACATAATCTCAAGTACAGCGGGTATTTGGGTGGTGGGGACTCAAAGAGTTTCTCAGCTGTTGCCAATGTAGATCCACCAGTGTACACAGATGTAGAGATAGTCAAGTTGGAGTGTTGTGGCCACGTACAAAAGCGTATGGGAAAGCGATTGCTAGATAAAGTCGCAGAACTCAAGTCAAAACGTTTTAAAGAAGGGCGGAAGAGTTACAAGGGCATAGGTGGTGCAGGTGGTTTGACCAAGAAAGCCATCAAGGTAATCCAGGGTCACTATGGTGGGGCCATAAGAGGGAATGTGGGTGATCTGGGAAAAATGAAAACGGCTGTGATGGCCATTTAGAAGCATCGGGGTAAAGATCACAGTGACTGTGGTGATTGGTGCCCTGCACACAGTGGTGACTTGGGGAAGGCTAACAAGAATTGCCTGCCTAAATTTGTTCTCGATGCAATCAAGCCAGTGTTTGAGGTGCTAAGTGCAGACAGTTTGTTGGCAAAGTGTACCCATGGTGGAACCCAAAATTCTAACGAGAGTTTCCACCACTTAATTTGGAGCAGATGCCCAAAGACAGTGTTTGTAGGCAGGAAGAGGCTGGAGACAGCAGTGTTTGATGCTGCTGTTGTGTACAATGATGGGGAAATGGGTAGGATGGAGATATTCTCCAATTTGGGTCTTGCGAAAGGCGATTACATGAAAGTGGCTTTTCATGCCTTCGATAGAAAGAGGGTGAGGTCTGCTGAAAAGCAGGTGACAGAGGCTGCTAGGGCCAGTAGAAGGAACAGACAACTTGCACAGGCTGCAGCAAGCACCAGTGATGCTAGTTACCAAGCAGGAGCATTCTAAGTGAAGCATACTTGTCAATATGCACATGAGAAACTTTAAAATGCTGTTTTCTCGATTTCAAATTTTCGGTAAATTTTTGGGTTTTAAAACACGATATCTAGAGAAGTTATTGGTGAATATTGATGAAACTTGGTGTGACAGTGAAGTGGTGTATAATGAATCATGTGAAGTAGCATAATTGATATTGCTTGATTACTTACAGAGATACAATGTATTTTGTAAATGCGAACACCTGTTGAGTAACGATTATGAATAAAAAATCATATTTATTTTGAAACTGAAGTGACATAATTTGTTTTACTTCACATGAAGCATTGATATATTGCCAATACAAAAACACAAAATCAGCTCTCTATCTCATAAAGTGACTTTGGAATTATGTTTTGAAAATGCCCTATATATTTGCTTTGTCGGCCATCTTGGATCATGTGACATGTCGAAATTAGGTCAACGTTACATTTTTCCATTTCATACACCATTATGCTCACATGCAGAACATTTCATATCTCTAGGTATAATAATAACGAAGATAATTTTAAAGGTGATACCTGTCCATAGCTCAAGGTTGTTTGCTGTAAGCTCTCAGCTTAAGGATCACGGAACGACCGAAGTGGTTGTTAGTGTTCTTTCCGCGGTAGGTGCGACGCAACCGCGGACGTAGTTGGAGCGAAGCTCGGATTAATCATTATGTTGTATTGTGTTCACCAGCTTGGCGTGGATAATAGCATTGCATCACGTATATCGCTTGACAAGAGTTTGTGTGTTTTGGGGAGCGCGCGTGCGTGCATGCGTGCGTATTTGTGTTTGTTGTGTGTGTGTGGAGTGTGTGAGTGAGTGTGTGAATATGTGCATATGTGTACCTATGGGTACGTTTAACTACGTACATACACTCTTATGTATACATACACGCATACACACACACTCAGATGTTGTATGATCGTCGGACGGGGCAGGCCGCGTTTCGTTGAGCTCTCGTGTGACGATGTTCTGTTGTTACAAATGCGACGGAAAATAATGACGTTATCTAATGGCATCGAACTTCAAACGATCCGTACGATGAATCTGGTGAGATAAACATTCACAATACCCTTGGATGGGGGTGGATTTGCACTAAATCTATGGGTCTGACAGATTCAGCGTGCTGCCATATTGACCGTCCATCTTGGACATGCCACATTTGACACATCTATCAGACGTGTAGCCAACGACAATAAGACATCATGCCGCCGAAGCATCGCCAAAAAAGCTCGTCAGAGACTCCTCGCTTTGAAGGTATTGACAATGAACTTCTAAAACTTACTTTTATTGAAACTCTGAGTGACAGTGATGTTATAAAACAATTGAAACGAGCTCTGTTCCCGCAAGAGATTGCTGACAAAATANTTTATAATGTTTCCTATCTTAACTGTATTGTCTGTAAGTATTATTTGATAAAAAGTGTTTTATACAACCCCCTCCATCTGGTTAATTTTCACAAATTTACCGAGTTGAACTTGAATGCGCAGGTACACAAAGCGTGTCACAACTTTTGTCCTGTTTGGCCCACAGCGACTGTTTACATATCGCCTGAAAGCATACTGTATACAGAATGCGCTTGTACCAGTGCGCATCCTCACTAACATCCGGGTATGTTACTGCGCAGAAAAAATAAGAGAAGAAATCGTTTGATGAAAGCACCGTGATATTTTGTAAAATGTGTTAATATACGTTCGTATAAAGCTCTGCACTACACCTCGGGACCCCCGATTGACTCGGAAGATGACACCATTCTTGAAGAGCAGTGTGACGATAGCGACAACGAAGTTGGTCCTGCGAATATCGGCAGTGTCGACATGGCAACCTCTAGCGTTTATCTCGATGACAGCGACATCAACGAAGGTACTAATTTTTATTTTGTTGACTGTACAGTTTTGAAATGTATTTTTCCAACTTGCTAGACAAATAATTGAAGCTTCTGTTTTATTAGTATTCAGTATTCCACTCTAACGTTTTACCACTGGCTCTGTCTGGCCACATGCCACTACTAACTGTTTTGAAATGGTTGACATTGGTTATGATTAAATTTGATTAAAATAACACTTTGGATTAAAATGCAGCAATATGCCTATGGCTATGCCTATACACAGCATGGAAATGTCAGATCGCATACTGACAGTGGATAATCCAAGAAGTTGATAACTGTAATTGTGCACACTGTTATTTAAAATACTTGTATTGCTGATAGTGCCATGGTTCTTAATCGTGTAATTGGACCAATATTATTGATGCTTGATATTAAACTGTGGTTTAATTCCGTTTCAGCGCAAGACATTTCTGTCTTTGACAACATTGACGAGATTCTTCCGCGGCTGCCAGATCTTGAAAATGAAGAACTGCACGTCACGACCGAAAACTTCCGCTGCAGTTGTCGATACTACCATGATGGTCCGTGTTCATCGATGTTTTTGGTGGAGGAATTTGAAGGAATCTGGTGCTGTTATTTTGAGATGAATCGCGAAGAGCTTGATATCGCCATCCTTGCTCAGCTTTCATGTGGTATGCATTTGTCAGACATCACATTGCATGGTCGGAAGGAGGGTACTCAAAGGAAGGCGCAGCGAACCGACTTCTTCTATCACGGGCAGCGTATTTGCCGAGATACGTTCAAGTATATGCACGGTATTGGGCAGGACAAGCTGAATGCTCTCATCAGACACTACAAAGTGAATGGAATCACCCCTCGACGGCACGGGAATGCAAAACGGCTGCCATCTAATGCCCTGAAGATGGAAGACAATGCCTACGTCGCCCACTTCCTCCTCAGCTACGCCGAGACACACGGCATGCACCTACCAGGCTGAGTTCCGGGGTATTGGCGTGCAGACTTGAAGCTTCTGCCGACCAATTGTTCGAAGCGGAAAGTCTACGATGACTACTGCACCGCCATCACTGTGACATGTCATCGAACCGTTTCGCTTGTCACGTTTTGTCGGTTGTGGCGAGACATCGTGCCCTTCATCGTGACGATGCGCCCTGCCACTGATTTGTGCTGGTTTTGCCAGAAATATCAGCACAAAATCAGCGAGGCAGCGAACAAGACGGATGAGGAAAAGACAAAGCTGCACAACATTGCTACTGAACACCTGGCTCGTGTTAGCAAGGAAAGGGCCTTCTACCAGCAGATCTGCAAGAAAACAAAGGACACTCTGCCTGCTGGAATGGACATAGGTCGTCATGATCCGTGCAGCTACGACGTCGTGATGCAGTACAGTATGGACTTTGCACAGCAAGTGCATTACCCGTCGGACCCACTTCAGCCTGTACCAGTCTATTTCAAGACACCCCGGAAATGTGCAATTTTCGGCGTTGCCTGTGAAGCACTGCTGAAGCAAGTGACATTCCTACTAGACAACAGCATTCAGAGTGGAAAAGGCGCCAACTGTGTAATCAGTCTCCTGCATTCCTTCCTAGAAAACTACCGCATAGGTGAGAAACACATGCACCTACATGCCGACAACTGTGCCGGACAAAACAAAAACTCCTATATCATGTGGTACTTGCTTTGGCGTGTCCTCACTGCCGACATGTATCCATCACCATGAGTTTCCTAATGACTGGACACGCCAAGTTTTCGTGTGACTGGTGCTTCAGTCTGATGAAACGAACATTCAGGCGGATTAAAGTCGATTGCTTAGAAGACATCACGAATGTTGTCACCAACTCCAGTACGGCAGGCATAAATGTTCCATGTCTAGTCGGCCAAGAAAACGGTACTGTCCTGGTGCCGATGCAAGACTGGGCCACCTTCTTGGCATGCTACTTCAAGAAGGTGCATGGCATCAAGAGTCGCCACCACTTCTACTTTGAGACGGGTGCACTGGTGTGGCAATGCGAAACTACAGCGACACAGAATCGTCATTCCAGGAGCTGCTGAAAGTTGACGCCACTGAACTGTGTCCTGACAACAAACCACCAGAGATCAAGCCAAAAGGGCTTGACATGAAGCGCCAGTGGTACCTCTACCACTCCATCCGTGAGTATGTATCAACAGAGAAGCAGGACCTGGTGTGTCCCCTCCCTGAAGCGCCAGTACCAGGGGACAGTGGGGACAGTAGCAGTGATGACGATGCCTCCACCCCACCACGTAAAAGCGCCCGCACTGTGCGTGGACGCAGTCGTGGTCCTGAGTGAAGTGAATGGGAACAATCAAACTGGACAGACAGCGAATAATGCATGTTCTATGGACTTTATGCAGTTATAGTGTGTGTGAGGGCAGCCAGTCGTTTGACTGTCTTTCTTAACTAATTATTATTTGTAATTTGTAGGGGCAAAGTATATTCACTACCAGACAAATGTGGCTTTAGTGGTTGTGCCAGAGATAGCTGTCTGTTTCTTTCAGATAACAGGATGGTGAAGAAATATGTGAGATAGTCGACGAGGCAGTCTTGGAAAGAGGATGACATGCTGCATGCTATAGAAGCAGCCACTAGTGGGGCGATTGGAGTGGTTCTTGCTTGAAAACTATTTAGGGTTCCAAAAAGTACGCTGCACCGGAGGTTAAAGGGCAAGAACAAATGGGTGCACGGTGTTTGCAAAGGGATAGGATCCCTGCAGACGGCCTTGCCACAAAACATTGAACTGGATTTGGTGAACAATATACATCTCATGGAGTCCCTGTTATTTATCACTCGATGATGTTTGGTGTCTGGCGTATCAGCTGACTGATGTGAACGGCATCGATCACCCATTCAATACCGCCACTCAGAAGGCTGGGTGGGACTGGCTGGTTTTCGAGAGCGACATCCTTCGTTGGCATTAAGAACTCCAGAAGCCACTTCAGGTGCCAGGGAACAAGGCTTCAATCATCCAAACGTAAACAAATTCTTTGATTTATTGGAAGGACTCTTTGATAAACATCCATATCCACCGTCTCGAATCTACAACTGCGACGAGACTGGTGTGACAACTGTATAGACAAAGCCAAGCAAGGTGGTGGGCCTGAAGGGGAAGCGACAAGTCGGCTGTCTCACTTCAGCTGAAAGGGGAACCAGAACCACGGTGGAGGTGTGCATGAATACTGCCGGAGAGTATGTGCCACCATTGATAATTGTTCCACGCATGCGCATGAAGGTGGAGCTCATGAATGGCTTAGCCCTGGGATCAATCTCTGCTTGTCACAAGTCAGGCAGGATGCAGAGTGATATCCACTGGTTCCATCACTTCGTAAAACACACAAACCCAACCGCCGATCGTCCTGTTTTACTCATCCTTGATGGGCACAGCACGCACACCAAGAGCCTCACACGATCTTGCCAGAACCTGTCATGTCACCATCATCTGTCTGCCTCCTCACACCACACATCGGCATCAGCCACTTGATGTGTCCTTCATGAAGCCGCTCCACATGTACATTGACCAAGTCATCATCAAATGGCTAAGAAACCATCCTGGTCATGTTGTCACTCAGTTTCAACTGGCTGCTATTTTCGGCGAAGCGTACATCAAGGCTGCAACCAGCACACGGCCATGAACAGCTTCAGACGAACCAGAATATATCCAACTGACCATCATATATTTGAGGACAGTGACAAGTCTCGTGACAGATATTCCTAATTTACACAAAGAAGCAAGGTAAATGCATGTCTATGGACTATATAATTATACAGGAATAGTAAGCCACCCACGACGTGGGTTGTCACATTCACAAAGAAGTGCTTATATGACCTTATCATGTCGCATCTCTTAGCTATTCTTACTGCAGTTTACTAGTTCTAATATACCCATTACTTAAAATAACAATTGTGAATATATAGGCCCATATTATATTAGTGAATTACATAACTAAATATGCATCTCATTTTCCCCAGATCAGAATCTAGTTTTGCCCGTACATGCGGGTAAAATGGGATATCTGAGGGCAAAATGGAATAGTCCCTATTTATAAAATATTAATGGTGTAAAAAAAACTGGTTCCCTGTTGAGCAAAATGTGGGTGTGGCGAATAGCGGAACGTTAACTATCCCGTTTTGCCCGGGTTTCCCCCATATATATATATATATGGGGAAACCCGGGCAAAAGCGGGATATATATATATATATATATTAGACACAGCTGTCACAGTTAATAATACTAACAAAGTCCATACTATTTGCCTACATGACTTTGAGCTACAAAGACAGTTACATAAAGCAATACTTTCTTGGTAAATACGAACGCACGCAACCACGTCAAATAATATGTAAATGCCATTACGGTAAATATCAAGCCGACTAGTCTACGCCTCTTCTATGTAAGCATTTTCCGTGGCATTTATCCGGTCAAATAGCGTGTAGATGGTTGCGGGCTATTTGTCTGTATTTATCCGGTCAAATAGCCATTGTGTCATTATGGGCTATTCGTCCATATCCGGACGAATAGCCAATGTGTCATTATGGGCTATTCGTCCATATCCGGTCAAATAGCCAATGTGTCATTATGGGCTATTCGTCCGTATCCGAGCATCCCATGCTACTCAACCGTATCCAGACTAATAGCCACGGCCATTTAAATATACAGCATAACTTAAGTCAGCAATAGGCATAAGTTCATAACACAGACTTGCTTAACAGCGCTTGCACTAGCTATGCTAGAGTAGCCTGCCAAACTACCAGGAAGTGTATACACTCCAACTCCAACTAGGCGACCAGAGAAGTTGGACAATCCCGTGCCGAGTCGAAAAAAANGTGCCGAGTAAAAAAAAAAAAAAAAAAGGAACATGAATCGTTTTGAGATGCCAGATGACACTAACAGCGATGTTCATGAACTAACTGTGCATGAAAAGGTGGAAGAGGCTGTGAGCATTGCTTTGAGCAATTTGAAAGCGGGCGATTCAACCAAAAGCTCTAAACAAAAAGCAGGTAGCGATCTGAACGTTGGTCACATTATTGCCGAAGTCTTAACGCCGATTGAACCTCTGCTTATAAAAGCTGTTATGAGATAGCGATGTCGAGGGCCACACAAGCAGCGGAAGAAATCCAACAGATGAGAAAGAAGATACAGTTACAGCATTTCAAAATAGACGATCTTGAACAGTATACGCGAAAGGATAATGTTCGTGTGCACGGACTACCAGAGATCGAAAACGAGGACACCATTGAAGAAGTATTTAAACTTGGTCGAAAAGACGGCGTAGAAATCACCAAAAACGATGTAAGTACGGTTCATCGTCTCCCTGGAAATCGTTCCAATGGTAAGCCAAGGACAGTGATCGTGAAGTTTGTGAGACGTGACACTAAGACACCATTGTTGCGTAAGAAAAAGAACCTGTGAANCTGTTATGAGTGCAACAGAGATAGCGATGTCGAGGGCCACACAAGCAGCGGAAGAAATCCAACAGATGAGAAGATACAGTTACAGCATTTCAAAATAGACGATCTTGAACAGTATATGCGAAAGGATAATGTTCGTGTGCACGGACTACCAGAGATCGAAAACGAGGACACCATTGAAGAAGTATTTAAACTTGGTCGAAAAGACGGCGTAGAAATCACCAAAAACGATGTAAGTACGGCTCATCGTCTCCCTGGAAATCGTTCCAATGGTAAGCCAAGGACAGTGATCGTGAAGTTTGTGAGACGTGACACTAAGACACCATTGTTGCGTAAGAAAAAGAACCTGTGAAACGTAATGGGACCCAAGATGTTTGTCACCGACGACCTCACCAAGACAAAAGCTATGATGTTGTATGAACTCATGCAGGCAGCTGACATTGAGAGAGCTTACTCCCTCGATTGCAAACTCTTCTGTATCAAGAAAATGCACAATGGCGAGGAGAAAAGATTCAAAATTAAATCGCCTGATGACCTTTTCCTCACTCGGCTGGTCTGAGGAGAGAGCGAGAGAGTTTTACCTGAACAAAAATTAACTTTCAAAGTAAAATTTTTCCCATGAACTGTTGACTTTACATCATGCCTATACAATATCCTTGCTGCATATACAATAGAAATATCCGAACAAATGCTATATTCTATGAACACTGTAATCATTGGATTCATCGTCAACGTGCTAATCTGACCAGTGAACAATTTAACAAGTATTCCTCTACTGAAGAAGACTGGTTCTGTGAAACATGCTTAAATAGTTATTCCCTTTCGGTGATCTCACTGATGAAGAATTATGTTTTAATATGTCAGGTGTAGATGATAACTTGATTGAACTTTATGAACAATGTGCACAGTTAAATTATGTTGCTTTTACTTACTCTGATAAAAATTATTACACTATAAATGGGAGTATAGATCCAGACAATAATTTACATAACCAAGTAAATGTAGATAGCCTGTATTATACTGATGATGAATTCAACACTAAATTTATACCGAAAAGTGAAGGATTATCCAACTTTTCAATAATACATTTTAACACCAGAAGTATGGCTGCCAATTTTAATAAACTAAAGGCATGTATCGCTCAATTAGATTACAAATTTGATGTCATTGCAATTTCAGAAACTTGGATGAATGACAATGAAAGTGAGGAATTCCAGTTAGAAATTATAATGCCTGTTATATTTCTAGACACCACAGAACTGGTGGTGGGGTTGCTCTATATATAAATAAGGCCTTAAAGCATAAACAGTTTTCAAAATCAAAGTTACTTGTGCTGAAATCACCACATTGTTGCATCAATTTATCGTGCACCAAATACTGACTTAACTTTATTAAATGAACATATAGAATATATGTTTCACAACTGTAATGGTAAAACCATGTACTTGTGTGGAGACTTCAATGTAGATCTACTACAATGTGAGAATCATGCAGCGACAGGTAACTTTATTGACCAGATTTATAGCTATGGATTGCATCCTTTAGTAACTAGACCTACAAGGATAACAAAGCAAAGTGCAACACTTATAGATAATATATTTACAACAGAGCTTGAAAGGTATACACTCAGTGGCCTAATCATAAATGATCTAAGTATCTAAGTGATCACTTGCCTGTCTTCCAAATTTGCGATTACGTGGACAACATTCATCAACAAGAAAACCAATGTTTCGAAACAAGCCCAATTAATGAAGAAAAATTACAGTCATTTATCAGTACTCTAGCAAATATAAAATGGGAGGTTATTTTGAACAATGAAGATGTTAATTTCACCTATATTAAGTTAATTTAAATATTCACAAATACTTATGAATCTAGTTTTCCTGTTAGAAAGCTTTCTCGAAAGACCAAAAGGCACCATAAACCCTGGATGAGTCCAGGATTAAAAAATACATGTAAGAAAAAGAATGTACTCTACAAGCGTTTCTGAAAGGCACGAAACGACGCTGCTGAAGTTAGATATAAAAATATAAGAATAAACTTACATCCATTTTGAGATATTGCAAAAGTGTTACTCCAACCTGTTAGAAGAAAGTAAGAACAATACAAAGGAGACTTGGAAAATCATTAAAAGTTTATTGAATAAAAAATCCAAAGTCATATTATCTGAATTTAAGAATGGGTCAGCTATTTCAGGGAACAAGAAAATTGCTGAGTATTTCAATCAATTCTTTGTTAATATAGGGCCATCTTTAGCCCGAACCATACCTAAATGTAATACAAGCTTTGTGTCCTATCTAGGTGACAGGGTGGAAGAATCGTTATTCTTAAATCCAGTTTCGGAGGATGAAATCTTAGCTATTGTCTGTAAATGCAAGAGTAAAAAGTCAAAAGGTTATGATGGCATAGACATGTGCTTAGTGAAAAAAATCGTTCCACACATATTAGCTCCATTGAGACATATTTGTAACTTGTCATTAGGACAAGGTTTCCTGATGATATGAAAATTGCTAAGGTCGTTCCTCTTCTCCAACTATAGACCTATATCCTTGTTACCTCAGTTTTCAAAGATCCTAGAAAACATATTCAACAACAGAATAATGGATTTCTTAAATAAAAATCAGATATTATACTTATGTCAGTATGGTTTTAGAAAAAATATGTCCACATCAATTGCAATTATGGAATTAGTAGAGGAGATTACAAATGCTATGGATAGAGAAAAGTTTACAATCGGTGTTTTTATTGATTTAAAGAAAGCCTTCGATACGGTTGGTCACAGAATTCTTGTTGATAAACTAGAACATTATGGCATTAGGGGTGTAGCGAAAAAGTGGTTAAGTAGTTACCTGGATAACAGGAAACAATGTGTATGTTTTAATGGTATAAATTCTGACTTTTCCACTATAACTTGTGGTGTACCGCAGGGGTCAATTCTAGGGCCAACTCTTTTTATCTTATATATTAATGACCTATGTAAAGCATCTTCACACCTCAAGTCAATACTTTTAGCTGATGACACTAGTTTTTTTTATTGAAGGAAGTGACCTGCCTGAGATAAGCACCTGGTTCAAAGTAAACAAACTTTCATTAAATATTTCAAAAACCTATTACATGATATTTAATCTTGTAAATGCTACATGCGATGAAAAAATCAGTATAGATTATGTGATAACAAGAATAGGATACAACCTTTGTACACTTTACAAAAACATGCAATGAGAATGTGTGGTCAGTTGGAATATAGAGCTCATTCTAAACCAGCTTTCGTGAAATTTAATGCCCTTACTATTTTTGACATGATTATCTTTAAATCCATGGTTATAATGTACAAAATTTACAACAATTTAATACCAGTGAACATTCTTTCTCATTTTGAAATGGTTAATACATGTCATGATTATAATATACGCCAAGAAAATAACTTCAAAAACAAATACTGCAGGACAACATTATAATGTATGCGTATAAGTGTAAAGGGTCCAAAGATGTGGAATTCCTTAAATAAGGATCTTAAAAATAGCAGTAATATACGTGCTTCTAAAATAAGCTACAAACATTATTTGGTCAATAAATATAACACTTAGTCACATCCTAGTTTGTAACTATTTCAGATACAAATTGTCTATCAACTTTGTTTGTTCTCGGCAAACAGTATGGTAGTATGAAATACCAATTTTATTAGTATTAGTTAATTTATGTATTTATGTTTATTGTGGTCTTCATGTTTAATTAATTTATGTATTTTTTATATAGTGGGAAATTCTTATTATAAGTATTGCACTTCCTGCATTTCCCTTCAACATTTCTTTAAATCTGCCTATGTATTTACAGATCTTGATAGGTATAGCAGCAAAATGGTGCTGACATGTCACTGTTGTTTATAATGTTGTATTGTACTGCTTTATGTTGAAATGTTGAATAAATTCCAATTCCAACTATTGTCCCTCATACTCTAGCCTTTAGCTGCCGGTCGCGCAATATATTGCGCGACGGATAGGCCCCTTCATGTTCGGTCAGGTGCGGCTTTTTCATTGCTCAGTAGAGGGCCATGAGGCTATTAGTCAATTGGGGAGTAGCCTAGGTATTGACTGTGAAAATGGCGTCGCGAAAGCTTTAGTTTTTACAGTTGAAATTACGATTGAAAAAGCCTTAGAAATTTGTGCCCAACGGGAAAAACGAACTATGGCGCTGCGATCGTGACTGATAACAGATCCGCGTGAGGTACTTAGAATTATCGATAATATGAGCGATGATGACAATTTATCGAATGAAGAAGACAGTGCTAGTGATGATGACACAATATCGCCCATGCTGGAACAATCGGACAGCGAGTCTGACGGGCATGATTCCGACCATGACGATCCAACTCCAGGACCGAGTGGCAGCGGAGATACAGGAAGTCATGTTGCTGATCCTGACTCATCAAGTAGTGACACAGATGAAAACGTCCAAGCTCGACCAAAAAGAAGTTGTATTCCTACAATGGCTAGTAGAGGCAGGGCACGGCGACGTGGTACTATCCCAGGTCCAGGACGTGTCCGTGCTGACCGATCTCGGTCCCCGACTAGACAGCCTGCCAGTGGGCGTGGTCGTGGTAGGACCATGGCTAGAGGACGGGTGCCTGTCCGAGACCGTAGCACAAGTAGAGATCGTGGCTGGTGTGATAATTTCACACCAAGACAGAACACTGTTGAATTTACAGCAAATGTTGGCCCAACATTTAGAAGAAACCGCCTGCCAGCCAATGTATCCCCGATACATGTGTTTGAATTGTTCTTTGATGGGCCAGTGATTGATCTCTTTGTCGAACAAACAAACTTGAACTATGAGCGAAAGAAAGCTGCTGAACCCAACAAGCACAGAAGTTCATGGCAAGCTACCTCAAGTCGTGAAATGAAGGCTTTCTTTGGCATTGCCATTGCCATGGGTATTGTGCGGCTGCCAAAATTGCATGACTATTGGCGACAGAAAGAGTGGCTATTTCGCATGCCTTCATTTGCCGAAGTAATGCCGAGAGATAGATTCATGCAAATCTATCGCTACCTGCACGTGTCGGATGACACACAGTTTGTTCCTCGAGGACACGCAAATCATGACCCTCTGTTCAAAGTACGAGCACTACTGGACTTGATGCAGACTCGGTTTCGTACATTGTACAATCCTGCGAGAGAGTTATCTATTGATGAAAGCATGATTCCTTTCAAAGGTCGAATCTACTTTCGCCAGTATATTCCGTCAAAGCGTGCAAGATTTGGAATCAAGGCATTTGTGATGGCCGAGGCAAAGTCAGGCTACGTATGTGAGATACAAATATACACTGGTGCCCGTCTGAATGAAGACCGCGAAGTAAACTTGTCTGGTCGTGTTGTACGTGAACTGATGGTGCACACACGTGATGTCGGCCATCACCTGTACACCGACAATTACTACACCAAAGTGCCGATGATGCAGGAGCTGTATCAACAGAAGGTAATTGATTTCATAATATAAATATACCAATTCATATATTTTTGTAATTAGTTGTATAGTTATAATTTGTTTATTTGGCAATGATGTTTATTGTTTTGTGTACATTTTATTTATTTTGTGATGGCCGAGGCAAAGTCAGGCTACATGTGCGAGATACAGATATTTTGTTTCTTTACAAGAGTACCAATAATGCAGTAGCTACAGAACGTAGCTGGCTCCCTATAAAAAATTTTCTGTAGTTTTGAAAAAAATTTGGCAGTGATTTTTATTGTTCTGTATACATTTGTTTTTTATTGTTTTGTGCAGTTTTTCATTGTGCAACATTTTGGTATTTTTCTATAACATATGATAACTGTTGCAGGTGTACTGCTGTGGAACAGCCCGGGCGGATCGCAGTGGCTTTCCCAGTGCGATTTCAGTGAAATCAATGAGAGGCCGTAAGCGTGGCGATAACATGTGGCGAATGAAATCACCAATTCTCGCACAAGTGTGGATCGACAGCAAGCCGGTGCACTTCTTGAGCACGATCCATTCACCAGAACATGATGCAGCGGTCCCGGCAGCGGACAGAACTGTCAAACGCAAGGGAAAACGAGGTGAACGGGGTGGCATCGACGTTGTAGCACCACCTTGCATTCGCGACTACAACAGACACATGGGTGGTGTCGACTTCGCGGATCGCATCATAAAGTATTACAACTGTGCTCGACGCTCTCGCAGATGGAATCGACGAATCATTTTCCATCTGCTAGAGTTGTCAATTCACAATGCGTACGTGCTAGAGTCATTCTACCGAGACCATCGAAGTGCCAACAATCGCTTGCTGCGAAAACATCAGGGATTTCGCGAGGAATTGGCGGATCAGTTGGTCGCTGGTTATCGTGCTGGACGGAAACAAGCAGGCCGGCCATCGGATGCCTATGCAAATGAAGCACGCTTCCAGAATGTTGGGAGGCACCATCCATCCAGTGATGCATGCAAGGACTGTGCCCTATGCACCAAGAAAGTCAAAGCCACATATCCTGGTGGCATCATTCCACGTGGAGTGAACAGGCACACATTGGGCATTCGCCGGTCGAACATGAAATGTGAACAGTGTGGTGTTCATCTGTGTGTGAAGAAAGACAGCAGTTGTTGGATTGATTGGCACACCAAAGTGTGAATCATTTGTTGGTACTGTGGTGCAGACTGTAGTCGACGATGTAGTAAGTAGGCTGATCAGCCTGTAGAAATTGAAATTGTCTGAACATTTACACTGTAATATTTGATGCATAAAATAACAAATAATGTACTGATTATCTTCAAATTGTGCTACTTTATGTAAATGTCACTTTTGTTTCAGAATATGCAATCATTATTCATGTACAACTCTTATTCATGTATGACTATCAGTTTTCTTGTTATCCCTTCCGAAAATGCAGAAATCGTCTGGACGTTTACAGTTTGTAATGATGGATGCATAACATATAAGATAATTGACCGATTACCAGCATATTTTGCTACTTTGTGTAAATTTCACTGTAGTTTCTGAATATGTAATTGTTATTCACGTACGGCTATTAGTTTTCTTGATATCCTTTGCGAAAGTAGATGGTACGTTGTTCGGCTAAGACGTTTTTGGCCGTTTTGAATAAATTATGGTGTCGCATGACTTCAAAAACACTTGTTTCTCAATATACATAGATTCATGAGGAAGTTACCTTTCCAAAAATGTATACATATGTAAGAAAAGTCTTGGTAGTAATGGAATTAAATGCGTTTAAAATATGCATCAACAATTCTGTAAAAAAAATCCAGGCAGCTAAAGGTTAATACAATTATTATAATTTGGCCGTCATCTATGCTAAATAGTTTGGCATGCGTAGACTGGAATGTATCTAACAAATTTCATGAAATCAATCAATCAATGCGAGTTTATTTGGTTACTCATTTACAATGTTGTTACAAGTATGGTCATAGTTAATTTCATCTGGTAAATCAGGAGATTCTCTGGAAACCCCAAGGGGCTTACCTTACCTTAAGATTGTTCTGATCGCAGGATTCTTATGACTCCTCAACGATCAGATCTTCTTCGTCGTCTATTAATAGTTTACAAATTCTGGTTCCTATTTTTAATGGTGCTTCGAAATCATACAGAATTTCCTGATTGGACCAGAATTGGTCCAGGCAGTTTTTAAAAGTATTTAAGGTTCAGTCACTCTGATGGAAAAAGCATTTTTCTTTCATTTGCTTTTGTCACGAAATTGGAAAGTTCTGCGAATTATTTTTGTCATCTTTGTTGCTTTGTTTACTGCTTGGTTAATATGGTCATCAAAGGATATCTTTGTGTCTATAATAACCCCTAAGTCATTTTGTTTTTCGAGTGGATGTATGGAAACACTTCTCGAGGGTACATCGACCCATATGAAGATGACATCCCAAAGTCACAAGGACGGAGAAAAACTTCCTCTTTGGGCAGCTAAACAGTCGCAGCTTATCTTCCACTAGTGCCAAGGATGAACTCGACAAACACATTTTATCTATATACCAGATTTTTTAAAAATCCGATTTAAATTTTAAAAAATCCGATTTTTAAAAATAAAAATCATGATTTTTTTAAATAAAAATCATGATTTTTTCAACCCTGAACATTGCTATTAATCAGTTAAAATTTAAGCAAATTCTGAGGCATCAACTTTTAAAATTTCCTGATACTTGGGCGATTCGACACACGGATTGACCCATATATCAGTTAGTATGGGAAAATAACTGGTTATGTTTACATACAAGAAACAGAGTACAGAGAGGAAAAAATTGCTATTTCGGTTATTCGCGTTACATTTATGAGGGGTCTATCTTTGGCTGAGAGCTACATCAATACCATTTTATATTAGTAACTGCAATACCAAATGGGTGTACCAGGTACTAGGTAAGCTAATTAGGAAGTAATATAGGCGTATGCAAGTTTGATTTAATTGTATAAAATATAATCAATTTATTAAAATAATGCTTTAGTAAAAACAAGGGGTAAGAGCCCCAAACCACACTTATTTTCACCTGTTTTCAGGTGCCTTTTTTAGAACTAACTTGACTGCAATGCAAACATGAACGACGATCGAGTGACATGAGAAATCTGCGTTACCGAAATAGTCAGCCATATATGCTATATGTATGAAACTTAAATCAATACAATGGCTTACCCGTATCAATAGTGCTACCGCTCAGCTTCGGGTGAACTGCACCAAGTCCAAGGCCCATCGATCGTGAGTAGTCTTTCTTCCGATGACCAACTGTAAATAAAAGGCAACACCATGTCAACGTGTGCCAGCCGATATTTCCGGGTAACATATAAAGTACACGAGGGAGAATTGTGCATATGAGGGTTTCTCCG
>SDWI01002856.1:11149-24750 GCA_009193005.1 Lamellibrachia luymesi
TGTGTGTGTGTGTGTGTGTGTGTGTGTGTGTGTGTGTAATTGTTAGTGTTCCGACGTTTAACAAGAACTATTTGTATAGTAAGTTTAGCCGTAGTTATTTCTATATGGGTTGTAATTTCTTTTTTCTCACGGACTGCGTATTAATTAAAAACGTAAAGTGTTTCAGAATGTTTTCAGTCACCACGTAACAGCCGCTTCCAACTATTTGTAATATTGGTTATGACACATTATATTACTTGTTTTTCAGATGTGATCTACATATTTGTCGTTAATGTTCGCGTGGAGAGAGACCGACATTCATGCAGTCAGTGTTTTCTATCCGGAGTTGGCTATGTTTAAAGCGAAGCAAAAATCATAGTTTTGCTTTAATCACAATGTGCATGCACTGTTCTATTAAAATCAGGAAACGTCGACTATGACAAATTGTGTGAATAAACACAGTGTCCCCCACTTGCAGGTCATTGTGAGCGGCCCTTTTTTGTGACCTGCATACGTGTTTTTAGTCTGCTTTGTCTGCTTATCGTCCCATTGTGATGCAGCATGGTACTCGTTGTTATCATGATCATCGTTCATTGTGATATACGGCAGTTGTGTTGCAGGTTCACTATCAAACATAAGGCGATGTGGGGAAAACGTCGTTGATGTGTGTGGTGTGGCCCGGTATTGCCGTAGGAACTGATACATTTCCTGCTTCCGGTTTTTCTCCTCCAACACAACTGATCGAAATGCTTTCATCTAGGGTTTATTGAAACCTTCAGCTTGTGCATTTCCCCGTGGCCAGCTTTCGGTGACTCTGCTGTGATGGAATCCATGGTGCTTTCAAATAGACCGAATGCGTCCATATGAAATGGAGACCCATTGTCAGATTTGATGATCTCGGGGTACTCAAACTTTGCCTGTACTTTGTCAAGCTATGGGATGACATGGTGTTCTCACACTGAAAGAACAATATGTACTATCGGGTATTTAGAATATTCGTCTACCAGGATAATGAATCCTGTCGGCAAAGGGCCAAGAAAGTCAACCATTAATGTTCTCCAAGGTCCTGTTAGTATACCTGACATCTGCATAGGCTCAATATGTGGGTTTCCGTTATATGTGCATTGGCAAGTGAAACACTGGCGTACTGCTGTCTCTAGTTCATTTTCTGAAATTATACCTTTGATCTTATGAGTTCTTTTATTTTGACAATCCCCTGATTGTCTTCGTGTACACGGTTTTGTCTCTTAGGGACTCAGGGATGACCAAGTTCGTCCAACGTAGTAATATGTTGTCGTCAGTGAGTGTGAATTCTACCCTGTCCTTGTAGAACTCTCGCATCATTGTGTCGTTCGATTTGTAGATCTCGAACCATCGATCGTTTCTACAAAGCTTGATGATTGTCTGCATCATGTTATCTGCTTCAGTGGCAGGTTGCGATTCCATGACCGTCTTGAGTTAGTATGCTGCCTAATCCTAATGGACTGACATCATCTATTGTCGTTGCTGTTTTGTTGACATATGCAGCACATGCATCTTCCACGAATGCTTATTTGAGTGAAATAAAAGTCCTCTCCTGATCTCTAGTCGATTGCTAACGTATTGCTCACGGGTTCGCTGATCATGGAAAAGCATCTAATGAACCTGTATAGGTAGTTCATGCCTAGGAAACTCATGAGCTTCGCCACATTTGACAGGGGTGGTATTTACCAGATAGCTTTCATCTTCTTGGGTTCAGGTGTATGCCGTACTTGCTGAAGATCATCCCTTAGTACTATATCGAGACATGTTCGTTTCACATTTATCTAGCCTCACCGTGCGGCCATTTTCGTGCAGTGTTTTGATGGTCACAGCCAGTGCGTTGTCATTCACCTCCTGTGAGTGTTCTGTTTTTCCGTACTCAATAATGTCATCGCTAATGTTCTCTGTCGACTCAATGTGAGTGATGACATTCCTAATGTGTTCCTGAAAACAAAACTCGCTGATAATATCCCAAAGTTCAGTGTTTTGTATCTGTATAGGCCATTATGCGTTCTGAACTTCGTGATATATGTGGACGATGGATGAAGCTCCAACTGGTGGTAACCGTTGAATAGATCCAGTTTACTGAATACGGTTACCCCGTTGAAATCATGAATGAGTTCGTCTAGCGTCGGCATGTTGTGGTTTTTTAGTATGATCGCGTTGTTAGGCTCACGCATATCAATGCACAAACGTGTGGAGCCATCCTTCATCGCCGGAGTGACAATCGGTGAAACTATACTGCGTAATATGGAGTTTATGCAGTTATCGCGGAAATTGCAGGGCTTATTGAGTAATCTTTTTGCCGTTAAGAACTGCTTAATGTCTCGCCTTGTTGTTGGTTTTGGTTGTTGAAGATAAACCTCTTATAACGTTCATTGGCTTCTCCGATTGCGAACGTATCGAATTTTGCTACGATCTCATCCACAGATCGGACGTCACTGTCCGTATCAAACGTAAACCCATTATATATTCTCAAAGCACCACCACCTAGCGTGTAAAGTAGCAATGCGACATGATAATCGGTCGGCTGTTCCCTGAGTTGGGTGATCGTGGCGTAGTTCTTCCATGTTTGCTTGAGCAGCTTCCAGCTCTCGAAAGAATTGGATTCAAGATCCACAGGTGCCGGCGGTCGTATCCCATGTAGGGGCTGCAACAATGCTGCGGTACCTTGATTGTCATTATATATACCAGGCTGTTGACATGTGTATGTAGAGACCGGATTGATGTGCTAACAACTAAGAACTGTATGGTCATCATACAGCTCACATTAGCAATGCGCTTATAATTAAGTGTTAATTTTTTTCGTGGTATCGCGACCGTCGTTGGCGATGTTATGGATATCTATAAATGAATATCACGTCAATATTGCGTGTGCAATCGTAACTTCTCTGTCAAATTGCGTGTAACCGATCCCATCATTGTCGCCATCTGTAAAGTTGTAATGACCACGACACATTGGCTTTAGTTTACGACTTGCAATTGATTGAATAAACAGTTAACAGTCAAGCGGGTAAAGCAGTCGACCCGCTAGTCATTACTGTAAACTATTGAACGCTACCACGGTGACACACAAGCAGTTTCAACAAAAAAATCATATATTGTACGGTGCTTTACTTCAAATGCCGATACCGAGAGGAGAGATCTCCTCCAGCAAGGCTAGTGATTTAGTACATAGATTAGGCGAGGCGGAAATTTGAGATCATTTACATACATCATCAACCGACTGCGTCACTAGACGATCAGGATTTGCGGTCGACTTCATTTGTAAGACAGTCGATGCGAAGTGAGCTACTTGCTACGTCATTCAGTGTTCTGTCTTCAACCTGATAGTGTATTCGTGGTTGCTGTCGTCCGCTGGTGCGTCTGTTCAAACTCGTCGGCCGATGTAACTATGTTGCAACACATTGTCGCTGTGTGTACCGTTGGCTACATAACACTCTTGTGCAGCCAGTCAGCGTAAGTCTTTCAAAATGCTATACACCGCGTTGTGTTTAGTTGATTATTCTATATGGGTTCGTGCTAGTTTCTACAGTTATTTAATTAAATGTCTCACTTGAGCACTTCACCAAATTATTCTCTATACAACAGTTAACCGCTTAATGTATTGCTTTACTGCAAAGCGATCAAGAACATATTACTTCTCCCTCTTGGAAAAAGAGCATAAATTCACAATATTTTGGTTGTATTTTCCCAATGCTAAATTATGTGCATGTGCAGCTCCAAAACTAACTAGGCGCGTCCCCGAACCCTTGATGAGCTGGAAACAACAGTGCCATAGATGTGTCGAATCAGCATGTACAGAATGAGAGTTTACGTTTTCAGATGGACGTTTCCTGGCCGCAAGACGGTGTGCAACCACCAGCCAGGCCTGTGTAGGCTGGTGCCAGGCGTCGGTAGGTGTTGATGACTGTGTGTGTGTGTGTGTGTGTGTGTGTGTGTGTTTGTGTGTGTATGCGTCTGTGTGTGTTTGGGTGCGCGCGTGCGAGCGTGCTACTGTGCGTGCGAGCGTGCTTACCTGCGTAACGATATATGTATGTGTGTTTCTATGTCTGTATGTACGTATGTATATACACCAACGCATGTTAAGAACACTTATTGTACAAACATGCACAATTAAAATAATATAAAATATTGCTGGAGGGGCTTCTGGGATTGTTAATTGGGCCTTCAAATATACAGACACGTTCAGGTTACAAGTACTGTTGTCTGTTAATATTGTCTTCCTTAGGTCGCACAATGTCTTCACGCAGTAGATGTGTATGATGTAATTTATTGTTTCATGTTTGTATGCGCGGTATCAGACCTAATAATATAATGTGTGTGCGTGTATGTTAGATAAAGGATCAGAAGATATTCAGGTGCTACCGAATGGACTGGCGTTGATCACATCGGTAAGTTCTGGGACCTTTTGTTTTAGTTCTTCATCGAATGATACTACTATTCATGTCGACTACGATGATAACCTCATTCAGTGTCAATTGAATCGTAGACAGTGTAGGTAATGACGACTAAGATCAATCAATGAATCAATCAGTAATTTTATTTCCAACACATTATATTATTGCAAAATACAACACCATTTGGAACATGTAAAAAATTAAATAAACAATAAAGTATTTGTGGACATATACTTGCAAAAACGGACGTTGAGGACGCAATAGAGAGACATCGACAAATAATGTTTTTCTTTTTAACTTAATCTCGTTTTCGTTGTTTGACAGGGCTTAGCTCCACAGAGTCGGGGCAATATATTGTTGTTTGACTTCAAGAAGCCCAGACGTGGGGCCCACGCGCTCGACATCGTAGGAGACCTCGACAGATCCACATTCTCTCCTCTCGGTCTCAGCATTTGGAGAGACTACAAATCCAGTAAGACTTTGTGTAACATAGGACGTCTTCTTTGGAACTATGTGTGTCACCGTTAGCGTTCCATCGTTTAACAACTAATATTTGTGTAGTAGGCTTAGCAGTAGATATTTGTGTAGTAGGCAGTAGATATTTGTGTAGTAGGCTTAGCAGTAGATGTTTGTGTAGTAGGCTTAGCAGTAGATATTTGTGTAGTAGGCTTAGCAGTAGATATTTGTGTAGTAGGCTTAGCAGTAGATATTTGTGTAGTAGGCTTAGCAGTAGATATTTTTTGATGGTTGTAACTCATTTGTTCCTCACGGATTGCGTACAAATCTAAACCGTGAAGTGGCTCAGATTGTTCTAAATAACCACGTAATTTTAAATAAAAAATGTGTTCTAACATTTTTTCCGGTTATTTTTTCGGTTGACACGCATGCGCAGTTCTATTGAAAATCAGGTAACATAGGTTACGCGTGGCTAATTAAATGATGCCGGTATATACAAACCCAACGCCGTCTCAAACAAACGTGAAAGAGAACTAACTTAGTAAATAGAGGCCAACATTTTCATTCGGCATGCGAATTTTTTTACACATCTTCCTATACGCTCTTGCAAGTCATGGAATTAAAATGCTGTGTGTTCAACACGATTTTTCTTAGTAAACCACTGACGCGGTATTCGTATTTGTACTTACAAATGGTTGTTTTTTGTAAATAATATAGGAGCATAGACCCAAAACCACTTTTTTTCACTTTAAATGTTTGGCAGACGTACAGTATTACTGAGAAGTGGTGTGATAACTGTTGTGCAACATGTTCCAGGTACATATATTTGGCGGAATTAGGAGGGAAACGCATGCGCGTTTACATCAGAGAATCGGACAACACTTTGACACTGACCCAGGTAAGGCTTTCGGATGGGTATTCGAGCCATAAACGCGACTGTTTATAGCGACACTTAAAGTAACCGTGACAATCTAAAATATAACCTTTACACTCGCCAATAAACCTTTGTTTCTATAAATTACTCTTTAATCATTCTCGAAACTGTCACGGTTCCTGTCAATCATTCCCAAATGTGTCATGGTTTTATCTACATAAATTAAACGGAATAGTTTTTACTACTCCCATTGTGATTTATATATACCTATCCCACGAGCCGTTCATAGCTGTTGCGTTTGTTACAACAATATAGGTTAATCAACTTCATTACCTTACCTTGCATATCCTACATTTGGCCACCTTTTTGGCTTTAGTCAATATCTTCCACCCCTGTTCTTGTCTTTCTTTTGCTACAGTTTTCTCCAGTTTATCTTTCTCGTCACCATTCCTGTTCCATATACTTTTATTGACATCATTTAAGACTGCAAAATCACTGCCCGCCTTTAATGTATTAATCATTTTTTTATCTTGTGTAGGATTCCGTAGCTCTCCACGATTTTCCAAAGGCTCCTTCGGTGCACGGAGCTAAAGGCCTTTTCGATGTTCACGAACGTGATATATAAAATTGTCTGTCATTGCACTACTTGCCCAATTACATTTCGTAGAATAAATATATGTTCAACTGTGCCTTCTGAAGTCTGCTAGTTAATCACTTAACCTGTTGTCAACTCCATCTCTTATTATGTCCATAATCGCCTTTCCGAACACTTTACTGGGAACATATGTTCGAGTAATTCGTGTTTAATTTCCGAACTCTGCAAGGTAATCTATCTTCGGTACTTTACCGTCAACTTCAGTCTCCATATCACTGATACTTCCTCATGTTCCCAATAACCGTACAAACCATTTTTCTTTCATGGTTTAAAATGTCGGACAAGGTAATGAGTTATCTACGGTTGACAGTTACTTTGTTGGTCCCATTTCTCGATGTGAAATAAACAACTAGACTGTCATATTATCCAGAGGTTTTCAATAGCATTGTACACACATGAATGATCAATCGCTTTTTTCATGGTGTGAGCGTACGGTTGACAGTTACCTTGTTGTTCCCTTTTCTCGATGTGAAATAGACAACTAACCTTTAGAATTGCATAGAAATGTTACATTTACCGCTTTTCGTGGTGTGAGGGTGGTAGATGACGATCTCGTGCCTCAGTCATCGCGCCGCGGTCGCGTTGGGGATGTGGAAGGCGGTTTCCCTCCTGGTGGAATAATTATTTATTTTTAGGCTACATTTCCTCAATTTTGGTGCGTTTTCTATTAAAGATTGTGATTTGTTATTTTCGTCAATATGTCAGTCAGGCAGTTAGGTGGTGTGATTCAGGTGGTCGCGCTGGGAACATTCGTCGATAACATCGACGTTGACGTGGTTACTGGACACTTGTGGGTGGCGGGGCACCCGGACCCCCAGTTGCTGGTGAACCACATGCCGTGGCCTCACATCCCCTTCGCGCCTTCGCAGGTACAGTGGACTCAGCGTAGTAGAATCACTCCTTATTTCAGAAGCTGTGACACGGAGTGTTTTTACTGTGCGTGCGTGCCTGCATGTGTGTGTGCACGCACGTTTAACCATATGTTCGCGTGGGTTCGGATGAATGGGCTTATACTCTGAAATAGCATACACTATTTATATTTATATTTGTATTATTCACCAGAAAATAACCATGTCTGCTTGTTTGGTGACGTCAGTGAATGTCCGTCGTCATGTGCACTTTTTTTGTGGTATCTCAACTGTCACCTTCGCCGTCTTATGTTTTTGGACTTTACCACCAGTACCGTCGTTATTGTTCTTTCTATCTCCACAATATACTGAAACTGTTAACCATCTGATTGCAATGCCATATTCTGTCGCTCGGCGCAGGTGCTGCGGCTGACGTTATCAGAAGACTCCACGGTGACAGACATTGCGGAAGTGTACTACAACGACGGACGACAGATATCTGCGTCTAGCGTCGCTGTCCACTACCGCCGATATATGCTCGTTGGTAGCGCTTTCACAAAACTGCTTCTTTGTGAAGTACATCATGCCTAAATATTGCAGCTGTCATCATTAGTTCCATTCTGCGAGGCGCAAATACAATAAATACATACACACATGCACACATGCACACACGCTCACACACACACACACACACACACACACACACACACACACACACACACACACACACACACACACACACACACACACCCAAGCGAATACCCAAGCACACGCACACACAAACACGCAAACACGTGGTAGATGTTGATTATGTTAGTGTACAAGCAATAAGCATTTTATATAATGCATACTACATCAGTGTAATTACTGGGTTCCATTTTAATGTACTTCGGAAACATATGTCAACTTTCCAAAGAAGGTTATTCTGAAATGTGGTTTTGATGTATACATATTAAATCTGATAAATTGTTAAATTTGGATATTTATTTAATATTATTTAAATAGATTTATTTATGTATAACGCTGGCCTGTCGCTAAATGCAGAAGCTAGCACGAATACACGTACAAGGACCAACTAAAACAAAACCCCGTACAGTGTATCGTGTGAGACATACGCTGACTGGCTGCACAAGAGTGTTACGTAGCCTATGGTACAGACAGAGACAAAGCCTTAAACCACGGTTACATCAGCCGACGAACTTGGAACAACGGCGCCAGCGAACGACAATAAGACGGGGACAGCGTCGAATGACGTGGCATCTCCGAACTGTTGCGTTACTACCCGTATCGCGCCACCTTTGACTTTGAGTGTTGGTTTGACACCGCACGACTTCCGTCGGACAGCGACAAGGTCCACTGGGTAGCGCGACACGTCCCGTTGAGCGGCAGCGTGGCATCCAACGTGCCCGGTCTCGAGCACGTACAATGTCTAGTCACAGATGGAGACATCGACAAGTTGGTGAGCGACATGATGGATACCTTGCGAGCTATGAGTGATGCCGCGTACGAAAAGATCAAAGACTCTTGCGAGGATGTCTTGGAACAACCCGCAGAAATACAGACGGACTGGGACGAACGGGAGCACGCAGCACGATCACACGAGGAGGATGGTGATGACGCAGCACGATCACCCGAGGATGGTGATGACGCAGCACGATCACCCGAGGAGGATGGTGATAACGCAGTACTATCACCCGAGGAGGATGGTGATGACGCAGCACGATCACCCGAGGAGGATGGTGATGACGCTGCACGATCACCCGAGGATGGTGATGACGTCAATGACAAGGAATCTCGTCCGCCGACCAATCCATACAAAAAGCTGATGTGACAACTGTATGGATGGATGCGTCAATTACCCTTCAGTGGGTTCAATTCGGGTAAGTACGATCTTAGTGCCAACAAACAGTTCCTCATACCCTACTTCCTGTCCACGTGAAAGACAGAGGATCATGAAGACGAAGAAGAAGACATAGAGAAAGAAGAAGAGAATGACGTCGGATCCTTTTTCGCCATCAAACGCGACACGTTCATGTATCTGTCAACGGATCAGCTGAAATTCCTAGACATGACCAATTACATAGCCCCGGAGTTCAACTAAGACACGTATCTGCGTACGATGCGAGGTCACGAAAGGTCATTTCCAGTACGAGTACATGGACTGTCTGGAGAGGCTCAACGACACAATTGCGTCAGTCGATTCTCGTGAATGCGCTTGGGTGATTGTTATTTATGATTGTAATTGCGACTCGCGATCTTTGATCGCTAATTGTTTAATTATCAGAACAATTGGGCATGTTTTCATGGCGCGACCGACAATAGTGGTATAGCCTAGTGTAGTAGAGAGGCAGCCATTCAGAGGCGCGCCCTGAATTGCAAAGCTGGTGGAAATGTAGCCTCGGTTTTCCAAGCTCCGCCCTGTGGGGTCACCGCGTGACGACCACATCTTCGCCTGGATGCAGAGTGGGGTTTTCATTGTGACGGAAATTATGTACGCATTCTGGGCGCATACATAAGTAACTAATAAAGATCGCATCCGGGCATTTGGCTATTTCATAAAATAAGAATGAACTTTTATCAGTTTATACGATGCGATTCGAATTAACTTTAAACTTTGATTACATTGACATAACTGTCCGATTGAAAAGTTAAATCAGGCAAAACAGTTTAGTGTAGCATATCCATAATGATGCCGATTGGCTACTGACGCTTCACGGGAACGCCTACACAAAATATGGTGGTGACAGTATGTAACCACAAAACCACGCCTCTGCATACAGACTCTATTCTCGGCGAAATCACGAATCTGAGCGAGAATCAGATACCCGAGACTAGTGGAAATGGCATTAGTTTCGCTATGTGGAATAAATAGGTTGACCGTGGTCACTATGATAATTATGTTGACCGACTGTTGCATTACGGTAATTAGGCTGAACGATTGTGACCTCTAGGATAATTAGAATGACTGACTGTCTTACCGAGGATGAATAGGTTGATCGAACGTGGCCCCTACAGTATCAATGATAATTAGGTTGACCGACTGTAGTCCCTATGGTAATTAATTTGACCGTTTGTGGTCCCTATGAAAATTAATGTGACCCACTGTTTTCCCATGACATTTGGTTTGACCGACTGTGGTCGCTATGTTAATTAGGCCGACTGACTGACTTCTTACGTACTTAGGATAATTAGGCCGTCCGACTGTGGTCTCTATGATAATTGGTTTAATGATGATATGATAGTCGGTTAGGTTTGGTTAACGATGATCCCTGTGACGCTTCCAATCATGTATACACAGGAATAGTAATGGTATGTGTTATCCAGTGCAATATGTCGCGGAGAGGTGCCCGAGTGGGACGGAGCATCTCCGGTGGCAAAGGTAACGGGCTATCAGTGAAGGTTACTTGTCGCATAGCTGACATGTTATATAGGCCTGCACGACATACATTGTTGATCGGTGGTCATTGCTTGTTTGCTTGTTTTTGAACATTCTACGCGATGTGACGTGTTTGATTAATACACATTCCGAGAGGAAAATGAATACATAAATAACTACAAAACAAAGATTGTTCGCTAAACTGTGCAAGGCTAACGTTGACCNTACGAAAGCGTCTTATATTATGTGATGCTTTACTTCGATTGTCGTCTATATTTCTAGATATTTCTGGCTGTGTTCCTCTGTGTTTTCATTCGTTTAGATATAGCTTATCACGCATAAATGTGTATGCACTCCCAATGAAAGCATCCCCATAAAGCTGTCAGTCCAGCGTGGCTAGTGATCTAGTGCGTAGACTAGTGCGGATATTTGAGATCAGTTACATACATCATCAACCGAGTGCGTCACTAGACGACTAGTATTCGAGATCGATTTCATTTGTAATACAGTCGATGCGAAGTGAGCTAACTGTCATGTTGTTCAGAGTTCTGTCAACATGCTGTCCTATTCGTCGTTGCTGTCGTCCGCTGGCGCGTCTGTTCCAAGGTCGTCGGCCACTGCCTTCCCCTGTACTTTAATACGTTATATACATTTATACTTTGCTGATGCTTAATGGAAGAACCCTGAGCTCGTTTGCTATATGAATTGAACAAGAACATATATAGTTGGTAAAGGTCATTTCATAATTGTATCCAACTGTAACTAATAACATATATCTCTCGATGAGACAAAGCTTAAGCGCTAAGCAAATAATACTGTCATCGGGGTGCTACAAACAATTATTAAATGACAAATCAGATTAGCAAAGGTTGGGCGGTAATATCCCCCACCTGTACATACATAGTATGCGAAACTACAATTGACAATTGGACGCACTAAAACCTCCTCAAACCCGATGGGAAAATTACAAGAAGGAAAGCGTAGGCACATACAAAAGTCAAGAAGACTCATACCAATAGAAATTAAGTATTATAGAGTGTTATGCAACAGTAGTACAATGGAGGTAGTAAGGGGAGGATGGTGGGTTGAATAACATTTTCCTTTGTGTTGAGAAAACGAAGACGGACGACGTTATTGAATTCCAAAACAAAGGGAACGTTCCACACCCAGCCTCGTTTTGATCCCGGGTGAATGTTTACGTAATCCGGACCGTTGGCCGACTATCACACAACGGACCGTTGGCGGACTATCATCTCACAAGACAATTATAGTAATATTCGCCTCACATTGTATAAATATTATTTTTGACATATGTAAAACTATTCATTTATACCTTGATGATGCTTAATGGCAGAACCCTTAGCTCCTTTGCTATATGAATTGAACAAGAACAGATATAGTTGGTAAAGGTCATGTAATAATTGTATCCAACTGTAGCTAATAACATATATCTCTCGATGAGACTAAGCAAATAATACTGTCATCGAGGTGCTACAAACAATTATTAAATGACAAATCAGATTAGCAAAGGTGGGGCGGTAATATCCCCCAACCGTCCTTATGCAATATAGACCCAACCCCCACCCAAGTAAAACGTTATATACATATTATTGTTTACGTAAATGTCTCAATACAGAACTTCACCATATTTTTCTCTACACAACAGTTAACCGCATACTGTATTGCTTTAGTGCAAAGCGGTTAAGACCATTTCATTGTTGTTTATGTTTGACACTCTCTCTGGCTGTCAATCGCGGTTACCACCGTTACTGGTCGGTCTTGACTAAAGAGCATAAATCCACAACATAGTGCATATTTGCCCATAGCTAGGACATCGGTTGGTACAGCACCAGAACATGTCTACACATCGGTGTGTCATGCGCACTGTCCCTCTGAGGCCCCATGCTCCTCCAAGACCCCTCATTTATTCAGTCTGATGCCTTCGTAACACACTAGGCGTGTCACTAAACCTTATTCGATGTGAAAACAACTGAGCTAAAACGAGTCAACAGTCGGCGTGTTGTACATATTGTGAGTATACGTTTTCAGATGGACGTTTCCTGTCCACAAGACGGTGTGCAACCACCTGCCAAGCCGGTGTAGGCTGGCGCCAGGCGTCGGTATGTATTGATGACTATGTGTATGCGTGCGTACGCGCGTGCGTACGTGAATACGTGCGTATTGATGTATGTATGTATGTATGTATTTGTATGTATGTATCTATGTATATATGCATGTATGTATGTATCCATGCGTGCATGTATGTGTGTATGTTATGTTAATTACACTTATTATGTAAATATACATAATTAAAATAATGTAAAATTAGATTGCAGGAGTGGCTTGCTGGAATTGTTAATTGGGCCTTCAAAATAGTAAACACGTTCAGACTACAAGCGCTGTTAGCATTGTCTACTGCTTGACAGGTGGTTGCACACCGTCTTGTGGACAGGAAACGTCCATCTGAAAACCTAAACTCACAATACGTACAACATGCCGATTTGATACATTAATGGCACTGTTGCTTCGTTTTAGCACAGTTGTTGTTTCCACCTCGTATTAGGCATACTGACGCGCCTAATGTGTTAAGAAGGCATCAGATTGATTAAATGAGGGATCAAGGAGCAGCATGGGGCCTCAGAGGGACAGTGCGCGTGACCAACCGATGTGTGGACATGCTCTGGTGCTGCAACAACCGATGTCCTAGCTATGGGCAAATAGCAACCACTATCACGTGGATGTATGCTATTTAGCCAAGAGCGAACCATATCAGTCGTAACCGCGACTGATAGTCAGAGAGAGTGTCAAACATCAACAACAATTATATTATCTTAACCGCATTGCACTAAAGCAATACATTATGCGGTTAACTGTTGTGTAGAGAAAAATATGGTGAAGTTCTGTAGTGAAAAGTAGTAGGGATTAGGGGCTGAAGGATTAATGCCGGAGACCATGTGCATTAACGACTTCCGGTTGCGCTTGCAGCACACCA
>SDWI01002862.1:0-20475 GCA_009193005.1 Lamellibrachia luymesi
GCCATCTGGGCCTTTGGCTTGGATGGCAAATCTTGTTAAATGTTGTTAATTATTGTGCTGTATGCATATGTGATTATTAGAAGTTGACAAATTAATACAATGCAGTTTATTAACAAATATATTTGAATTTCTAAAAAAATTTGCTGTGTCCAGTAAATTTATCTCCATATAAATAGAGGTCATTTAGCAATCACGATTTGACAGTGACACTTTTTTTTATTCACGTTGCCAGATAATGTTATCTAAAACTGGAAAAAAAACACTGAATAATAAATGAAATGTTGGAAATAAATTGTCACAAGGTGTCTGTAAAATTAATTATTTAACTGTACTTTCTTGTCATATAGAAAGTTAAAAAATATTGTTTTTATTGCTTGCAGTAGTAGTAAACAGTTAGATGATGGTGGATCAGTACCATGTCCAAAGTAGTATTCATTATAGGCGATAAGTTTGTGCTAATCCACGAGGGTAGACATTCTTCAGTAATCAGTATACACCCAGAGGCATGCCAGTCAGAGAAACTAAAAGTGAACAGCGGCATTTGGTCGATGCAACTGAAGTGAATTAACTGTATGTGGCACTTTGGGAGGAACTGGCGTACTGTGTCAAAGGAACCAATTGGACAATTGACATAAATGAACTAATTCAGAACAATAGCTATGTGCAATTGTTAGCAATGCTATGTGTATTTCAACCATTGTTATGTGATCAAAGTCAAATGTCTACCAAACACTTTGTGAAACCAGCAGTTGTACGTGATTTTTGTGGCGCAAAGATATCCAGATCCCCAATATCACGCAACTGGACTAGTCTATTATAAGTAATGTGTAACTCTGTACGTACATTCCCTCATATTTCCGTCAGTTTTGCATGTATTAGGCTGATTTTATAGGCATGCCCGGGAGCCCATGGTTATTAGTACATAAAAAATATTTGAAATTCCCCAGGGGGTGGGGTATTACATCTAAGGAACCAATGTGGATATTGGACATGAATTGTGTAACTCAGAACAATAGTTACGTACAATTGTTAGCACAACTATGCTCGTTTCTGCCATTGTTACATGATCTATGTCAAACGTCCACCAAATGCTTCGTGAAATCTGCAGTTGTACATGAATTTTAATTAAGTTTTACTTAGTTTCTTCCTGACCATAGGCGGTGGCCTCGGTGGTCAGAAACTTTCCCTTGGAATTCTCTACGACATCCTGGCAAGGCGGCTTTGTAGTTGTAGAGAAATTCCTCAGTACTCCAATGTCTATCTAGACAGTTTTTAAAAGAGTTGACACTTGGGGCAGTTACAACTACCTCCGGTAGATCATTCCATAATCTGGTAACTCTAAGTGAGAAGCATTCTTTTCTAACATTTGTACGAGCACATTCTATAAACAACTTTTGTTCTTATATCCCTCCTAATTTATGGGCAGTATTAACTATCTTCAGGTTATATGCATACTCTTGCTGTATTGTTTTCCCAAATTACATATATCTGGGTGGAACTTTAAAAACCATTTAATTGACCAAGATGTTAAATGATCTAAATTGTTCTGTAGTGTATGCTGGTCATTTGGACTATTAATCATTTTGAAAACTTTGTATCATCTGCAAACATATATACATTTGAAACTATATTCTCAGGAAGATCATTTATGCCCTGTGGAATTCCTCTTGTTACATTTGCCCATTCAGAGTTTATACCATTTACACTGACCTGTTGTACACGGTCAGACAATAATGCCTGGATCCATCTTAGTGTGTAATGAAAATATGATTTAAGTTTGCCTATCAATCTTTTATGAGGGACGGTGTCGAATGCTTTCATGAAGTCTAAATATACTACGTTTATAGATTCACCTCTATTTAAAGCTTTGGTCCATGAGTCCATCACATTTAACAGTTGGAGTACCGTAGAACGATCTTTATAAAACCAAACTGTTGCGTACTGAATAATTTATTTCTCATCATATGATTGACAATATGGTCTTTGACACATTGTTCTCCACATTTGCATATTATACTTGTTAGGCTGACTGGTCTGTAATTGCCTGCCTTTTTTCGATTACCCTTCTTAAATATGATTGAGATCCTTCCCTGTTTCCATTCCTTTGGTAGTTCACCCACAGCCAGTGAATTATTAAATAGCCTAGCTAGTAGTTTACATAAATTCTGGAGTGTGAACTTGTCAATGCCATTGGCGTTGCCCTACCAAAACTTGACTGGGTAGTTAAAGGAATCATAAGCTCTCGCTGTGGTTGCAACGCCGGGCAACTTGACTAGTACTGTACATAGATGAAACTTAGATCTCAGAGCCTCGCTGCAGAAATGAAATACTAAGCAAGCCTTGACCAAACATCTAAATAAATGATTTGGGATTCAGAACATTTGTTAATTACTGTTAATTTAATTATAATGTTGAAATGTACCTTTGAGATTCTTTTTCCTGCAAATGTTATCATGGTGCTGTATGGATTATATATTTTTTTATATTAAGTAATGATTTAATTATATACAACATGGTACATATTCTAAGTTTGTATATGTGTTGATTCATGGAATGTCAGGAAAAATACGAAACGAGTATTTAGTACATGCACTTATACTCAAACTATTATGTACAAAGAAGTACTCCTAGTATTTTCTTGGATAGTTATTTTTCTGTATGTATTTGGCCATGAATCTGTTGCTAACTGAGAAATGCTGTAAAATGTGCAGCAGTTTAGAATCCTGAACTCCTGTTTTTATTACTTTACCACACACACGCACTCTCATACGCACAAGAGCATACACACGCACGCACACACGCACGCACGCACGCACGCACGCACGCACGCACACACACACATTTTGTTAATTGCTTAGTACTGCTTCTTGATTCATAAGTTGTGGCAACTGTTTATGTTGGGCAACCACCAAGATAAACCCGGGTACGTGTGTCATCCAGAGATATTAAAGACATTCCTGTTGTCCAGTTCACCTCTGACTTGGCTAGGGATCTTGCCCAACTGGCGCAAATCATTGATGTGGATGAAGTGAACAGAAATGTGAAGCAATATATCGAGGTATGCTGCAAAGCCCTTGATAAATATGCCCCCATCATAACAAAGTCATGTGTCCAGGTGCAGAATGCAAGGTGGATGACAGAGGAAATAAAGGCGGCTCGACTACAGCTCAGATCCAATGAAGCCAGATGGAGATGGTCTGGTCTCAAAGTACATCGCCAGATTTTCAGGCAACATCGTGACCACGTTCACTGGCTCATTGGTATGGCAAAGAAGGCATACTATGAACAACGGATATCACGTGGTGGTTGTTGGGAAACATTCGCTGTACTTACAGACCTAACTAAGTCCAACAATGCAAACTTGCCTGCAGAGCCATCAGCAGATCTGTCAAACAAGTTTGCTTCGTTCTTTCGTAAGAAGATTGAAATCATCCAGGAGGACATCAAGGCCAAGTTGGAGTTCGTCTCAGTTCACAGTGACATACACCAAGAGCCTGTGCTAACTGAGAATGGTTTGACCAACTTACACACGGTGGACGTTACTGAAATGAGACGCCTTTTTCGTGTGTCAAACAATAAAACATGTGGTTTGGACACCTGTCCTACCATCCTACTGAAGGAGTCTTGAAGCACATCTGCCAACAGTGTTGGATATTTTCAATTCTAGCTTGAAGCATGGTGTGTTTCCTGACCTATTCAAGCAGGCGGATGTGACGCCCATACTGAAGAAGTCTGGCTTAGACAGCCAGCAATTGTCCAACTACAGACCAATTTCCAATCTTCCCTTCCTGAGCAAGCTGTTGGAATGAGTTGTTGCAGACCGACTCCTCGACCATATAGAATATCTCAATCTTGGCGAGGCATTCCAGTCGGCCTACAAATTACATCACTCGACGGAATCAGCATTGATTCGCATCCAAAGTGACATCTCAGATGCACTCGACAAGAACTGTGGAGTTATGCTCGCCATAATTGACTTGTCAGCAGCCTTCGACACGGTAGACCACACCATATTCATCAAACTGCTGCATGACAGATTTGCAGTGAGGGGAACAGCACTGGACTGGTTCAGATCATACTTATCTGAACGCCAATTTTGCATGAAGTTTGGTAGTGTTCGATCTGAACCACATGCCCTGGACTGTGGAGTACCACAGGGTTCTGTACTAGGACCTATCATCGTTAATATGTACACCATACCTTTGGAGCGCATCATCCATTGGCACAACTTGTGTTACCATAAGTATGCAAATGACATGGAGATCTACAGAGAATATGATCCATCATCAAACTGTGATTGCTTGCGGATAAGACATCAGATGGAGGCGTTTCTTGATGAAATCCAGGCCTGGATACTTATCAACATGCTGAAAATTAATGACAACAAAACTGAAGCTGGCACTCCCATGCCACCATCACCACGGAGTCTGCCATACGCAACTTGGGAGTCATACTGGACAGCCGCTTACATAGCAGTACCCAGGTGTCTGCAATCATAAAAGCCTGCAACTACCACCTAAGTCAGATTGCACGTGTGCGCCAGTATATCACCGAGAGTGCATGCAAACTGGCTGTCCTAGGGCTAGTCATCTCTCGATTAGACTGTTGCAACAGTCTACTATGTGCAGCAACAGACCAGCAACTCCACAAGCTGCAGCTGGTCCAGAACCGTGCTGCGAGACTGGTTGTCAGGCCACGGGCACCGTGTGGGCAGATTGTGCACATCACACCGATCTTAAAACAACTTCACTGGCTTCCAGTCAAGCAGCGGGTTAGGTACAAGCTCTGCCTGATAGTTCGTAACAGTCTGCATGGCACGGGGCCTCAGTACCTGAGAGAACTACTGAAGTTGTACGTGCGAGATGAGTGGCTGAGGCAGGCATCATACCTACAACTTGTACCTTGTCAACCAAAAAGAAAAGTTGGACGAGCTGGCTTCAGGGTGGCTGGTCCAGACACGTGGCATACATTGCCTGCAGCCATCTACAGCATTGACTCTAAGACGGTGTTTAAGTCAAAACTAAAGACACATTTGTGGCAGATAGCTTACCAGTAAAACATTGTGGTGGACTCTTCTATACAGCCTCTGTTTTAATAATAATATGTATATTTTTGTTGCATGTTAAATTGCTTTTATCTATTTTAAGTTTTTAATTTTAATTGTTCATAATAATGATTACTGTTTTACTTTATGTGCAATTCTATTATATTAAATGTCTTTTACATTGTAACATGCACTGAGGTGCTATAAGCACGATTTTAGTGTGACATAAGAATAAAATTATTATTATTATTATAAGTGGAATTATTTTGGCTTACACGTACCCGTCGTAAAAAAAATGTTTTATTGATATTTATGCGCACAAGTTAGGGAAGTGTCTTAACATAATGTGGATGTTTATTTGAAATGCTAGCCTTTTTCTAAAGGTTGTTCCCATTTATTAGAATGTGGATTGACAACGTTAGAGACAAGGAGACTAAATAGAAGTATTTAAAATATTGAATGGTTATGAGGATTGGGATATGTTCTTTAAACTTAAAGAAGGCAGTAGAACCAGAGGACACAAGGCAGTATTAGTTAAGGAACAGTGTAGGTTGGACATGAGAAAGTACTCTTTCTCACAGAGGGTGATAAATGAATGGAACAAACTGTCAAATGACTGTATTAATGCTATTAATGTGAATATGTTTAAAAATAAAATTGACAGATATCTGGTAAGGGCGGGCTACACATGCATAGATAATAAAATAGTTGGACTCTTGATAAGCCAATGGCTACCTTATCCACTTGCCATCTGGATGTTGTAGTTTTGGATAACAATCTTGTTAAATCATAACACTGTTTTATTTTCAGTGTGTACCAGTGTGGGAGATGTTGTCAACAATGTCAGAGTGGATGTTTCGTCACTGGCGTGGGAAGAAGAAGGAACCTCGATGACCTGCACATTTCCAGACATCAGTGGATATAAGTTGAGATGGTTCAAGGGGAGTGAACTAGTATATCTATACAAGAGCTGGAGCAATACAGGAAGAACATACAACAGCTTGATGGACAGAAGTGTGGGACGACTGAATGGAAACGTTCAAACACTCTACATCAACATAACAGCTGTGACAGATGAAGGCACATACATGTGTCAAGTTGGCACCCAACAATCAGAACCAAAGAAGTTAACAGTGAATGGTGAGTACTCTACAACACATTGACCCAGCAGAATATTTTTGTAACACAATTCAGCAAAGTTTTGAATTAGGTATGGTCAGTTAATAATAATCTAAAATTGTTTAATCACTGAGCAATGTAAAAAGTTGTGTTTAAATAGTCTGCTTGACCAGGTTGTGTCGGTTCTAGAGACCAGCTTAAACTACACTCCTCAATGGATTTAGTCCATCACAAATTTCTTTGATGTTTGTATATGTACATTGAAACATCACGTGGATACAGGTAAACTAAACTGCACAAAACACAGGTGTCTATCTTACCTCAACCTAATTATGTTTTGATTCAAAATGTTATAAGCATGATATATCAGTAATACATATAATTATAAATGTATTAAGTTATTCTTGTGAAAACTAGATTTTTTATAGTAATACATGTATTGTCAAGTTGTTGTCAAGGATGCCAGGTGAAGTGGGACTTGAATGTTGTGGATTCAGAGTGTGATACCTGGTATAGCAGATTATTCATGGACAGGATGAACAAAAAGGGGTTTTTGTTTGAATTTTGTCTATCGAATAACAACAAAATCAAGTATCTTACAAGGGTTACCCCAAACCACGAGCATGTGGCTTATCGAAAGAGATTTACAATATGGTATCTACTTTAAAACTCACAGTTCCTAAAATCAGGATAACCAGTAACCAAAAATTATCATATAAACAATATATCAGCAGTGGATGCCCCAATAATCTCCATTACATATGGTAAATCTATACTACATATGACATAGATGACTACCGTATATAGCGTATAGTTTAAAACATTCCAATCATACAAAATAATGATAATAAATAGGTTTTTTCTTAAGGTATGATGCCAATAATCCACCTGTGCATACCTTTTGACATTTAGCCTGTACTTATGCCAGAATGTCAAAATAAACCAGAAATGTTCTTGACCCTCCTGATTTTTATAACATTTGGTACACATATATTAGACCTGTTGACACATGCCAAAATTAGTGCATATTAATGATTGAAACGGTCCCTCCTCAATTTGATATTTTCGCTTGTCTCATTTCAAATTGATTTTGTAAAAAATCAAACCTACCTAGTATGTAGTTTTTGTGAAATCATCAGACAAAGTATTAAGTTATTTGATAATCAATTAAAGTGAAAATGGAAATGCTGAAAACCCACAATGTTCGCCCTTGGTGAAATCTCGTAACTTTGTCATGTGATCGGCGAGAGGATGGAAGTCACACCCATGATTGGCTGTCACCCTGTAAAGTGTTTACCGTTTTGGATATCCACTATTTTGAGCATTATCAGATCTGATGACTAAAGTCAATTCTTTTGATGATTGGAACGCACATTTTTATTAAACCAACTGCAGATATTACTTAAACTATATTATAGACACTATATATCAACAAACTGGATTCATGATCGACTAAATCTGTTGAGGATGGAGTTTTAAGAGGAGAAACTACACCTGGATTGGATTTTTTTACATGCATTGCCAGTGCAATAGTTTGCATCCAAACAAAAGAGTGGATCTTGGTGGGTAAAAATATATTGAATTTTTTTTTTTCATTGCAATAAACAAAATGGCCACCGTATTATGAAATTAGTCTTTCTTAAAAATTTAACACTTAAAAGATAATGGAATATTTTGTCAAAAATGCAATGCTTAAAAGATAATGGAATATTTTGTTCTAAGTGATTAACCATTGGAAGTGCCATTTCGAGTTCAAGCTCAATCAGTAAGCTGCTTTTTATGCAATGCCATTTTTATTACTGAAAGGGCTGATTTAGACCCATCAGTAAACTGTTCTTTTGTAGACATTTGTGCCCTTTTTGTAATTGAAAGTGTCCATCTGTGTCCTAGCTCCATAAGCCTTTTATTGGAAATTATGTATTTTTGGTAATTGATGATGCTGCTTTGGGCGCATCAGCAAATTGTGATTTGATGGGTAATTATGCTTTTTTATCATTGAAAGTGCCTCTTTGGGCCATTGCCATACTAGTAAAGTACCCTTCCTCCAGTGAAAGTTTACTAAAATGCCCTGCGAAAAGGAATATATATTTAAACATTACAAATGGCTAATAATGCAGGATGAGGAAGGATTGTGGGGGGGGAGAATTGAAAGGGCTGTAGCAATGCCCAAATTCCCCAAACTTTGTGTGACAAAACCTGCCCTGAATTTGATAGCCAAATAAATTAAATGATCAGTATTGGATATTTTTTAATATTAACTGACTATAGAACAGGAGACAAAAGAATTAAACACAAATGCATGAGGTCACATGACTACTAAGTGGTGCTTAATGAAAATATAAGATAGAATTGTAATCAAAATAAAACCAAAGCAATAGTAATTACAGACATGGAGAAGTTAAAGATAAACAGTTGCCTGAGGTCCAAGCAACACACATCATACACCCAGGCATTTGTTGCCAACGGTCTACCTCTCTGGTTCCAAGTCATGCAACATATCAAGATGGTGGATACAGTACATACATTACCAGGTTAAAGTGAAACAAAAGTAACTGTTTTGGGGCTATGCAGCTAAAAGAGTTAATAAAAGCTAACCATATGCAACTAAAATCAAGAATATAATGCAAGTGATTTACTCAGAATGTGAACTAAAGGTGGGAGATTCCGGTCATTTCTCTGGTTGACTTAACATTCTCTGAATATCTAAATGATATTGCTAATTGCAATGGTTAATTAAAACAAATATTTGATTAATAATTAAATATATTCTCACCTGAGAGGTGTTTATTTCATATGAAATATCACCTGGGGTAAGGATTTGGGAGGGGTGAAAATCTAACATGGTATCATACTAGTTTAGTAAACAACAGCCAAAATATGTTACATGGATGCAAACAGCATGACCACATCCTATTGGCAAGTATAGGAATAGGTGTATACAAATATATTTTCATTTGGTGAAGGAATATTGCCAGTCTACGACACCCATGACTGACGTAGGGTTATCTAACAGTATGGCACAGCCCATGAAATTAAGATGCTGTGTGTTCAACAAGGTTTTCCTAGTAAACCACTGGCATGACATTCTCAATTGTAGTTGCAAATGGTTGTCTTAGTAACTCTTATAGGAGCTTTAGCCCAAAACCATGATTTTTGTTTCCCTATAATACTACTTCAATAGTGATGCAACTTGCAATATGAATACAGGGAGTGCAGTTTTATCACCACATATAGACAACCCTAATTGTCAATCCTATTATGATTTTACATATTTACTACATATCTCCATCTACAATAATTCTGAATTTGGTTATTTTGTTGTCATTGTTTCAGTGAAACCACAAGGAGTATCTATGACTGGACTTGACCAGAGGGTGAAACAGAACACTGATGTGGAGGTCACTTGTAACGTCAGTCGAGTGAAACCCCAGGCAATCATCAACTGGAGAAAGGGACTTCATGGTTCACTGCAGACAAAAACTGCAACAAAAGTGACAAACTCAGATGGAACCTTTAAACTTACGTCCACCCACAAAATGTCCTTCAGTCGCAGTGATCACAACACTCAGGTGTATTGTCTGGTCACTCTCCCAGGAAACACACCTGATGTCTGGGTCAATACGAGTGAGACTGTTAACGTTGCATGTGAGTATCAGTGTCTATTATATGAGTTTCTTATACTGACTTTTATTGCTCATACAGATCAATGTTTTATAACTCAGTAATATTTTATTGAATAACATTATTAAACCACTGAACTTGCTGGAGAGCTCTTCTTTGATAATATAATTAAATGCTATAATGAATAAAGTTAATTTCTCTCAGACCTTGTGTCTAGAATTTCATTAATTGTGTAGGTTTAATGGTAAGTTTGATTGTATTGAGGTAATCTATCTGCAGATGTTGTTTAAGCTTGGGAATATGTAGTTTTGGAGAAAGTGGTTGTTGTAATAAAAATTTCTTAACAAGGTCATTCCCTTTTTACATGTTCTCACACATTTATATCCCAATCTAGCTGATGAGAGAGCTTTTTATTTTAGATCTTTGAGTGATAGTGGATTCATTTGATTGGCGTACATCTATCTCAAAAGATAATGGAGCTGCATTATAGATAACAATCAATGTTTCACACAAAATCTGCTGTGACTATAAAATCTGATCTTTGAGTGACAGTCGGTTACAAAAGCTGCACGTGTAAACAGTTTGATGTATTAGGTAGTTGATAGCCTTTCTCTCTGATGCTCTCTCTTCTCCATCTAGATGAACATTGTTGGACTCTCGATAAGCCAATGGCTTCCTTGTCCACTTGCCATCTGGGCCTTTGGCTTGGATGGCAAATCTTGTTAAATCTTGTTAAATCTACAGTTCATTTCTTTTTTCTTCTGCCTTCCTGATACCACATCGCACAGCCTGTCACCAGTTGTTGCGGTCTGCTGCAGGAGATTCCCAGGTCTCGATCTATGCTGATCTGAGCAGATTTTATATGTCACTTGCAAGTATCCCTTATCCGCAGAGCTGGATGGCCGACATGCTTTGAACTAGAGGCATGCAAGCTCACCAGAGAGGACATCCTTTAGAATATGTCCTTGCAACACACATGGCCAATTTAAGCATTTGCAGATATCACTGACTTAGCAGAACAAACATAACTGTAATGTCTGCATGCTCGAAGACATCGTTGTTTGGTGTGTGCTCCTGCCAGGTGATGTCAAGTATGTGTCTGAGATGGAAGCTGTTGAGGCGTTGTTCCAGCTTCGCATAAATTGTCCATAGTTCGCTACCGTAGAGGAGGGTGCTAAGGACACAAGCCTATACCTGAACCTTGGTGTTCTTGATGGTGTTCTCAGTGACCGTGCTGTTCTCTCACATCCTCTTAGCTGGCCATGACATGACAGCTGCTGCCTCTCTGAATGATCTGAGGAAGTTTACTGTACTCCTAGCTGATTTAAGAGCAGACAAGCTGATTTAAAAGCAGACAAGGTTTTCTCAGTAGTACCTTTCATGTAGTTGATCAGAGCTGTGTGCTTGGCTTGAATGCCACCTGTTCCATCTTTTTGAAGTTTGTTTCAAACCAGTCTGTATTCCCATTTTCCAAATGTGGACATAGTATTGTTGTAGATTGATTCTTTGATGTAGTTCCATATTTCAACACCACTCTGATTAGGAGTCCTGCAAATACTGCACAATGGAGTCAACAAACTGCTTTCATAGCTTGGCATATGAAATGTTGGCAGTTTTAATGCATGAACGCTCTTTCTGCTTTGAGTGGTGTAATTTCTATAGTCGTAGCCTGACCCTATTGCACACTAGGTAGTGCATGGTCAGTGTCACAGTCTGTGCTGTGACAACTGCTGGTACAACAAATGCTCAGTTTGACAAATGTTGCTCTCTTGGATGTTGTAAATGACAAATGCATGTAATATCTGTCGTCAACCAACATAATATTTCGTATAAATGATACTTTGAACTTGTATAATTTTATATTTGGTTACAACACTTGTATATTGGCGAAAGGTAGTTGAATCCACGTAAGACTAAAAACTTTTTGTCGTTCTCCATTGTGCCAGAAACCACTGGTCATACGAGGATGTTCCAGTTCAGTTACATGGCATAATTCATTCAGATTAAATTTTTTTTTAGTTTTGCATCCCAACAGCATGCACACCTAGAAACACAGGCATTCACACGCACGCATACACATACGCATGCATGCTCGCATGCATGCACACACACGTACACAAAACACTTGTATTTAGACTGATTGTTTCAGATCCATAAATGCATCAAAACACATTTCTTTTGAGTATATCCTGGTTGCAGATCAACCTCTGACAAAAGTGGCGCAAGCAAATACACAAAAGCCAACTGACGGAAGTTCCATGACGTTGACATGTGACATCACAGATGGCAATCCCATAGATATCATTAAGAATGTGATTTGGCAGAATGGAGACACAACTCTCTCTTCTGGTCGTTACCATGTCAGTGGCAGAAACTTGACAATAAGTTCCCTTAACCACACCCTGGACGATGGTCAGTACTCTTGTGCTGCAGAGAATGAGGCTGGAATGGGAGACTTCAGTGCAACATTTCAACTGCTGGTGAACTGTGAGTTAACATTAGTTCTCCTACTGCACTGGTGTATGTATGTATAACCTGATGGCCAATGTACATTTAAACAATTTAAAAATTCCTACGGGCAGGGGGATATTGCGAAGGAACCTACGTGGATGTTTAACATAGTTTGCGTAACTCAGAACAATAATTACATACAATTGTTAGCAATGTTATGCATGTTTTCTACTGTTGTTCAGAGTTACATCATCTACGTCAAACGTCCACATAAGTTACTTCGTATGGTACGAACACATCGTGAAACTGATAGTTGGCATGAAGTTGTAATTGTCATTGGCATTGCCCTACCAAAACTTGACAGTATAGTGAAGTTTAATTGTTTAGATCATACATGTGCATAGTCAAATAACAGTGTGTACATATTTACAGTTCAGATGATCCAGGGAGGCCTGCACTAAGACCTGAAAGATCGCTATCCTACAGGCCTCCCTCCTTATAGTGCAGTAATTGTTACAGTACCAAACTTTGCAAACAACAATAAAACTAACAAAAACTAAAAGTGCTAATAATACTAACAATACTGATGATGATAATAATACAGGCCGTGCAAACAATGTATGGGTGTAAACAGCAATAATAATACAAAAGTTCTCAAAATATATAATTTACAAGTTGTACAATTATATATTATATTAGTGTAAGTGAAAATTTTTAGTGAGTTTTCAAATCAGTTATGTGTTAATCCTGTAATTGTTTGTATTTATTTAGTATCATTTAATTAGCTAAGACATAGTCATATAGAGAAATCAAATAACACATATTTTTATAATAGACAATAGTAGTAATATTATTGTCTGAAAACCTAGTATAACATTACATTACATTCCATACATTTCTAGATTTCAGCTGGCATATTGTTTTTGCAGATATAACAGTATATAGTATTACATTCTGTGTCATATTTACTTATAATATATGTTTTGGAGTAACTTACAAAGCCCTTGTAGGAATTGGTGTTAATTTACTCCACGACAATTTTTGGAAGATAGTTTTCTTGAAGTAATTGTGGTATTAAATGTCTGATGCAAAGGTGACAATATATAGTATTAGTTTGTTTAATCTGTAAGTCACAGTCATAGTTTTGGGGGATATTATTTATTGTATCAATAAAGCATTCGGGGCCCTTTGTTGTCTTTTTGGGCCTAGATGGTACATTTACATCAGCAATGAACATGTCTTTAAAATAATCTGGAACAGTTCTATTTTTATATCTGCAGAAAACCTTCATGCTTGACAGTTTAAAGAGGTTGCCTGCTTTTATAGTTCAAGTTCGTTAAGTAAAGGTGTGCTATATGAATTATATTTACTGTTTGAGATAGACATAATTGCTTGTTTTTGTAGTATATTTATCCTTGTGTCAATTTTGCAGCCCCATGTTAGTATATACCATAACTTAGGTGTGACATAAATAGAGAAGAGTATATTATCTTTACCCTGTTACATAATGTTTTAATCTAGAGAGAATTCTACATATTATTGATCATTTGTTGGCTATAAAATGTTGATGAGGAGACCATGTTAACTTGGAGTCTATTATGACTGAAATTTTAATTGTGTCACCTGTTCAATTGGCATATTATTGATTTTAATGTTGGGTTCTTCATTGTTCTTTACTTTTTCTGTCTATTGTAAAAAATAATAATTTTTGTTTTCTTGGCATTTAGGGACAATTTATTTACTGCTAGCCAGTCAGTTATTTTAGCCAATTCTGAATTAATGTTGTTGGATATATCCGAGTTATTAGTTTGGTCCGTTGTAAAGGTACTTGTTGTGCTCAGCAGGGTGGTATCATCTGCATACATTATTTGAAAAAATTGTTTACTTGCTGTTGCTAGATCATTGATGTATATTAAAAATAATAATGGTCCTAGAATTGAACCTTGAGGGACTCCAGTAGTTATTGTTTTTAAAGATGATTTTGTGCTGTTGAATTCTACATATTGCTGTCTGTGTATTAGATAGATTTTAAACAATTCTAATTCAATGTTTTTTAGGTCATAATGTTCGAGTTTGTTGATAAGGATTGTATGATCAATTGTGTCAAAAGCCTTTGACAGATCTAGAAATACTGCTAAAGGTAGGCCTTTTTTTTTGTCAAAGTTTAATTATATACACCCTGTGTGGTCAATTAATTCAGATATGGCCAGTTCAGTAGAGTATTCAGCTATGAAGCCATACAGATTTGGGTGGAGAAGTTTATTAACAATGAGATAGTGGAATAGTTGAGTGCATAGTCATAAGCTCTTGCCTTTACACATGTGCAACATTGGGTAACTCAGCTAGTTAGTAATAAACCTGGTGCTGATTTTGATACATTTATACAACTTTCATCTGAAATTTCTATAATATAGAGTAGTGTATGACTCTGTATATCTGCCTGCCTGCCTGCCTGCCTGCCTGCCTGCCTGCCTGCCTGCCTGCCTGCCTGCCTGCCTGCCTGCCTGCCATACAGTGTTATGCTTTTTAACACAAGATAATTGTATTAACACAGTTATACAATTCTTGTAGTTAAACCAACGATGTCAGCCACAACACCAGACCCAGTGGTAGAAGGACGGTCAGACACCATTAGATGTCAGTCACAAGGATCAAGACCAGCAGTGACCAGTGTCACATGGAAGAAAGGTCAATATATTATCAGAGTGACCACTGACACCAAGTATACTGGAGGGACTGTCCAGAATCCTTCACTGACCATTGACCCAATCATGAGGACAGATGGTGGACAGTACACATGTCAACTGAGCAATGAAGAGGGACCAGGCTACAAATCTGTCACACTAGAAGTCTTGTGTAAGTAGTTGAAGTGAGGTGATTGGAATTGTACATTGTTATTTGTTTCCAGTCTCAGTGTCTGTCCAGCACCAATGAATGTGTAGGTTTTGGCAACTGCCTAATTGTGTTTTATACTTTAAATTATTTTTCTTAACCAAATAGTGGAAGGTGGGGCATGTCCGCATGCTGAGACATGTCTGCACACCTCATCATTGACCAAACCATGTAGTATTTGGTTTCACACCTGTGGTCTGCGGTAGCATCTAACTCATGCATCAAACACCTGAGCCAGTGAATTGAACTCGTTTGTGTTGGTAAAAATTTGTAAGCTAAAATGTAGTTTGTGCAGAATCTCGTGATTTTATACATATATTGATACATATCTCACACCTACAATAATATGTGCATTTTGGTGTGCTTATGCATTTTTGGAATGTGTGTGAATATTGTTGTCGTTGCACAAGTAAACCTTTACCGCTATGGACTGCGTATGCCTGAAAATTTACAATCTTCTCCCGTCGTTTGGGGCATATCTGCACGGACGTGTGCAGATATGCCCCAGCCATGTGTGGATATGCCCCAGTGCTGTAAGTTCATTTACATAATGTGATGTCATGATGTAGATGTTATTAAAATATATATATGATTTGGTTTGTCCGTATTTACAGATGCATGGGTCATTATGTAATATATGACTTATGCCTATGGCGATATTCATCAGCTAAACCATCAGCTAAACCATCAGCTAAACCATCAGCTAGTTCAATTTGGCAGGAAGTGGGAGGTTGGTCCTAAAGAATGATGTGAGGTGGGAAGTTGGCTTAAAAAATAGGTAGGGGTGGGAGATTGGCCTAAAAATATGTGGGAAGTGTGATTTTGAGGTAGGATGTGATAAAGACAATAATCATAAAACATGATAGTTAATGTTGGTGCATTGTTCATGTATCTTGAAGTATATGATTATAAGGTTGTTTTTATTCTGTGTCTTTTGGTTTCTTTGCATGGCATTTTGTGTACGCGATAGTTGAGACAGACCAATATCACACATCCACTTCACCGTATATCACCACATTTAGACAATATTATTATATATAATACTGCTGGTTTATATTATTCGTATGGGTACATTTTAACCCAAAGTTATACTTATGGATATACCTAACAAGACATATGATGTTCTGCAGTCTTAAATTTACCATTGCAGGTCATATTCTGCTCTGTAGCAAAGGACTGAAATACGTGTGGTATGTTTGCACATACATGTACAGTTATACCCCTTACCCTGGGGCATATCTGAACACCAATGAGCAATACATATTGATAACAAATACGTTTTTAGTGGAGTTGAAGTTTGGTAATTGACAGTGGTAAACTACTAAGTACAGATTAGCACGGCGAAATGTTCTGGCATAAAGAGTTCACTAATTATGGCACATCATAACTTGATGTGTGGACATGCCCCACCTTCCCCTATATTTTATGAGCCATAGTTAAGTGTATTGCTTGTCTCAGTTTAGAATCATTTCATGAAAAATCAAACCTATCTTGTATCTGTTGTGACTTACTAGATTGAGCTTTGTACAAACTTTGTAGTCTGGGTGAATATAATTGTTGAAGTCTTGTGTAAGTAAATGAAATGAGGTGATTGGGACTGCAGTGTTGTTTCTGTTTCCAGTCTCAGTTTCTGCCAGTGACTGAAAGACACTACACTATGTGTGTGTGCATGTGTTAGTGTGTGCATGCTGTGTGTGTGCATGCGTGTGTGTGTGCACAGAAATCTTATGCATTGAGTATTCCATATAATGCAATGTCATTTGTTGAGTTAGATTCTATAACACTGTGGTAGTGAATGACATTTTCATTAATAAATTAATAACAAGAAACTTATTAATATACAAATTACACATTGGATATTTATGTCAGGGTAATCTAATCAAAGTACAACTAGATGTATTTTAAAAAAGCATATTCCAAAATGTATTCTGGTTGGCTTATTTAAAAATACTACTACAATGTACTTAATTAAGATAAGCAGTAACATATATCATGTGTGAACTTCAGATAAACCCTATGGCCAAGCAACAGTGGAACCAACAAGTGTGACTGTGGCTGCAGAAGGACAAATGTCATTAACCTGCCAAGCCCCAACTGAATCTGGCAACCCAGCAGCCTCCTGGTTCACCTGGCGCAAACAGAACAGTGACTTCAGCAGGAACACAACAGGAGTGCTGAGTGTGACACCTTCAAGAGTGGACGAATCTGGCAAGTTCAGCTGTGTGGCAGGCAACTGGATTGGACAGAGTGACTACTCAGACTGGGCCACAGTGACAGTGCAAGGTGAGTGACTGTGTGACAGTACAAGGTGAGTGACTGAGTGACAGTGTGAAAGTGCAATGTGATTAACAGAGCTAAGTGTGACAGTGCAAGGTGAATGACTGAGAGACTGTGTGGCAGTGCAAGGTGAGTGACTGTGTGACAGTACAAGGTGAGTGACTGAGTGACAGTGTGAAAGTGCAATGTGATTAACAGAGCTAAGTGTGACAGTGCAAGGTGAGTGACTGAGCAACTGTGTAGCAGTGCACGGTGAGTGATTGTTTGACAGTGTAAGGTGGGTGACTGTGTGGCAGTGTAAGGTGAGTGACTGTGTGACAGTGTAAGGTGGGTGACTGTGTAGCAGTGTAAGGTGGGTGACTGTGTGGCAGTGTAAGTTGGGTGACTGTGTGACAGTGTAAGGTGGGTGACTGTGTGACAGTGCAAGGTGAGTGACTGTGTGGCAGTGTAAAGTTGGTGACTGTGTGACAGTGCAAGGTGAGTGACTGAGCAACTGTGTAGCAGTGTAAGCTGTGTGACAGTGTAAGGTGGGTGACTGTGTAGCAGTGTAAGGTGGGTGACTGTGTGGCAGTGTAAGTTGGGTGATTGTGTGGCAGTGTAAGGTGGGTGACTGTGTGACAGTGCAAGGTGAGTGACTGTGTGACAGTGTAAGGTGGGTGACTGTGTGGCAGTGTAAGGTGGGTGACTGTGTGACAGTGCAAGGTGAGTGACTGAGCAACTGTGTAGCAGTGTAAGGTGAGTGACTGTGTGACAGTGTAAGGTGGGTGACTGTGTGACAGTGTAAGGTGGGTGACTGTGTGACAGTGTAAGGTTGGTGACTGTGTGACAGTGTAAGGTGGGTGACTGTGTGACAGTGTAAGGTGGGTGACTGTGTGGCAGTGTAAGGTGGGTGACTGTGTGACATTGCAAGGCAAGTGATTGTGACATTGCAAGGTGACTGACTGTGACAGTGCAAGGTGAGTGACTGGAACAGTGCAAGGTGAGTGACTGTGACAGTGCAAGGTGAGTGACTGTGACAGTGCAATGTGAGTGACTGTGTGGCAGTGCAAGGTGACTGATTGTGTGATAGTGCAAAGTGAGTGACTGTGACAGTGCAAGGTGACTGATTGTGTGATAGTACAAGGTGAGTGACTTTGTGACAGTGCTAGGTGATTGACTGTATGACAGTGCAAGGTGAGTGGCTGTAACAGTGCAAGGTGAGTGATTGTGTGACAGTATAATTTTGATGCCTGTGTGTACAAGATATGTGTTTGTAATTTTGCAGTAGCCTTCGTTAACGTTACATTTTTGTCTACCTGAACTGTTGAATTAGTGTTGTTTCAAAAAAGAAACTGCAACAATATATTTATGTCTGCAGCTCCAGTGAAGGTGGAGTATCCACGCATTGAACACATTCCACGGACCCCTGCATTTGACAACCAAGACTTCAACATGACATGCATTGTGTCAGGCAGTGGTGACGTGAAGGTTGCCTGGCTCAAAGATGGAGTGTCAGTTGACACTGGTGACTTTGCTGTTACCACTGTCCAACTGACAGATGGACAGTACATGTATGGACAGACTGATGCCAAGAACAGTACATTGAAGTGGCGGATGACAAAGGGAGCCAGGTATTTCACCTGTGGCAACATCACACAACTTGATGGCAACTACACCTGTGCTGTGACTACAGAAACGGCTGGTGCAATGACTCATGACGTGTCCAAGGCTTTCGTTGTTAATGTCCAGTGTAAGTTTACTTATAATTATGCTATTAATATGTGTATTTGGTATATATGTGTGTGTGTGTGTGTGTGCGTGTATGCGTGCATGCATGTGTGCATGCATGCATGCATGCATATATATATATATATATTATATATATATATATATATAGATATATCAGAAAATGGATTCATTCATTCAATCGTATCATCTTGCGAGGTAGTTAGCAGAATTGATTGAGCCGCATCATGGACACTTCTGCAGTAGGTCATGAGAGATGGAGTCCACAACAGCTTATACATTTACCCCCTGAAACACTGTATAGAAAGGACTAATTGCTTTTTGTGTTTATTTTGAAAAACACAGACAAATTGGGGTAGTTTTGAAATGGTGGCTTTTTAACCCCATTCCCCTCTACCAACAGTCCAAAATGTTACCACTGAGTCACCATGCCCCACAGAAAATGAATAATATTATAATTTAACATCATTTTTAACCATGCCCCTCAGAAAATGAACAATATTATAATTTAACATCATTTTTAACATTGATCTACAAACCAAAAATGTCAAACAATACGTGCTGATGTTTATTTGAACATATAATTAAATTAAATGTTCGTATAGGTAATGTGATGTTCAGAGATGCACACGGAAGCATGCACGCACATATGTACCCATGCCTACAACTGCACATATGTACCCATGCCTACAATGCCTTGCAATTGTATGTATGCACATGCTCACACATAATACACATTCATTTACTTAATCATACATACACGCGTACTGGTATGCACTCACATAGAAAATGTTACTGATTAAAGTGACATGTTGATGTTTTTGGTCTTTAGATGAGGCGCACTGGACTTCAGGACCTACCATAACAACTACAGAACTAGGTGACATATCGAAGGAGATTGTATGTTCTGTGTGTGCCAATCCACAGCCAAGCTTTCTGTGGACATTCAACAACAAACCTCTGCGGGAAGGAATTCGTGTGAGAGGAGACCGAATTACAATGGATGTTGTGACAGTAGGAGACTTTGGCCCATTTCATTGCATAGCCACCAACGAAGTGGAGGGAGAAAGCAAGACAGTGACATTTCAAATAGACCTAGTGAAGAGTGGTAAGTATGGCACTTGGAAATATGATACATACATACTGCCATATTACTATATTGTATAATTATTTAAAGCTGCAAGATCTAGCACAGATTGTCATTGTTTCATTATTCTGATAAAGTAAACTCATAAAATCGGATGTGTGTCTTAGCTTATTTTTGTGTCTTTGTAATATATATATATGTGGTGTGTGTGCAATGTTTGGCTCCATAGGTCAATCATTATATATATATATATGTATAT
>SDWI01002868.1:7415-18660 GCA_009193005.1 Lamellibrachia luymesi
GTGCGTGCGTGCGTGCGTGCGTGCGTGCGTGCGTGCGTGCGTGCGTGCGTGTGGCGGTTTCACAAATGTCTCCAAATGCTCTTTAAATTCACTGAAGTGCACGGGCTGGGGGACTTGGACCCCTGAACCCTTGGTAGGGAAAATGTTCAGTCCTATGAACCCTCCAGGGGTGACAGACTATGCAAAATGCCTTGCTAACATTAACCAATGTTTGACATGGGCTATATTACGACCCTATAGTGCAGCAATATGCCAGGCGGCGACCATTGTATATCACGTGTTCATTTCAGCGGCCGTCGTGCAGAGATAACGATGACGGTGCTGGCCGGAGTCTCCCTGGTCAGCTCTGCCTTCAAGATGACCGGCCGTCGACTGTCCTTCCTCCGCCACGCCTCGAACATCTACATCGCCGTCGTTCTGATCTGCGCCTTCGCTACGATGGCCGTCATGTATACCATGATGGCACGGATCATGTGGGTGCGCCTGCGACGTCTGCGCACCATCGGCTCCGAAGGTGTTCAGGCAGGTGACGTCACTTTAGCAGTTTGCGCCTCGACGATGTCATCAACGCATGCGCAGCCGCCGCCACTTAGCGCGGTGGCGGTGAAGGCGCAACAACAGACCACGAAGGGCATGCGCGTCTTACTCGTCGTCACGATCGCGTTCATCGTCTGCTGGACGCCGCTAGGTATCGCCAGCTGTGGTGTTTCCATGCCACCGCCGTTACTCTACCTGTTCATAGTGAACTCCGTCATCAACCCGTTCATCTACAGCTTTATGAGCAGTGAGTTCCGGAAGGGGGTCCGCCAACTGTTCCGCTGGGCGTAGGCCCTGCTCGTCACATGCTGCTGACTCCACGATGTGGCATGGCTTTTGGCAACACGATATGACACGGCTGTTGACTCCACGATGTAACACGGCTGTTGACTCCACGATGTAACACGGCTGTTGACTCCACGATGTAACACGCCTGTTGACTCCATGTATTGCACGGCTGCTGACTCCATGATGTGGCAGGGCTGTTAACATCACGATGTGGCACGGTTGCTAACTCCACGATGTGACACGGCTGTTGACTCCACGGTGTGGTTTGATGTTAACTCCACGATGTCGCACGGTTGCTTACTCCACGATGTGACACGGCTGTTGACTCCACGATGTGACACGGACCTGACTAAATACACTAACAATCATTGATCCTGTCTCCTTGGTGTCTATGCAGTGGTAGTTAACGATCCCACACAAGAAAATGGATTAGCTGCAGACAAAACTCAAACGTACCCGGCAACATACGCAGATACTATTATGCTACAATCGCTTGTCTAATCCCTAGTGGATCGAATCGGTTATTCTAACTATTATATTATAATCGCATGTCTATTCCCTAATGCTAAAAATGCCACCCTATACGCACCTTATTTGGCACTATACTATTATTAAATTTAAACATTTGTGCCGGCCTATATTCTCCGATAATTGTGGTAAATTATGCAGGGAATAATTTTTAGGAGAACAATCCCTCTCACTGCCACGGAGCGGTTTACCGCTCGCGCTAAAATAACTTGCTCCCAACTAGAGTTGCATGTGGCTCCCTCTGACGGCTTTCTTCCTTTCGAATGACAGTCGTGAATTTAACGGGATCCCGTGCTTCTGAGGTTATGCAAGGCATAATTTTTAGGAGAGCAATCCCTCTCACTCCCACGGAGTGGTTTACCGCTCGCACTAAAATCACTTGCTCCCAACTAGAGTTGCATGTAGCTCCCTCTGACGGCTTTCATCCTTTCGAACGACAGTCGTGAATTTAACGGGATCCAGTGCTTCTGAAGATCCTAAATTAGACCGTTAGAATTCCATGATTAGATGAATCCGTCAGAATCCTTAGTTCTCGGGAGCACGACATGATATATTATTAGTTTAAACGCCTTTATCATCGCGTAAACCGACCGTAAATGGCCATCATGCGCAGCACCTCAAACCGGTCATAACAGGCTGGCGGTGGTTTCCCATGAAACGGGCGTGCGAATTCAGTTCAATAAAACTTTAATGTCCATTTAAAATTGGAAAATTCCACAGTTTTTCACAGATATAAAATGCGGTTACTATATCTGCGGTGACACGAATATGCATAAAGTGTATACATATTCGGCAGAAAAAACCCAAAATACAGGTGATCAGCGTAGTTTTCTAGGGACGCCTTGGCTTCGCGTCGAGTAAATAAATTGCTTCACCACTAAAAAGACAATTATACTAGTGATTTTTTTGCACTGTACTATTATTTGTTTTGAACAATTTGCCCCCCTATACTGTTATTCGGCACTATACTATTATTAAATTTGACAAATCTGCCACCCTAAACTGTTCTTTGGCCTATAGCGCTCAAGACTAGGGCATTGCAGACATAATTTGCATGTAAATGCTTAGTTCTTTTGTAGAAGTTCTCAGGTGTAGCTACTTGTTCATTGGTTAAAATTTAAGCAAATTCTGAGACATCAACTTTTCCAATGTCCTGAAAATTGGTTGATTTGACATGGAATGACCCATATGAAGCCTTGTTGGAGGAGTGAACCAAAGAAACCATAGTCTGTCTTACCACTTACTTATATATATTCCATTTGCAATAAATGTAATTGTTGGTCTTTCATAAAAAGTGACTTGTTTTGTTCTCAACATTGTTGTTAGAAATACCCAGTGGCAGGGGTATGTCTAGGTCTAGGATCTCGCAGCGGGGGAGGTCAGAGGGCAAGCTTAGTCACCCATTAGTTCACCATGCTACCATGTAGTGGCGCCACAGGCTGATGTTACATATGAAACAAATCAAAACATTATGTCCCAATGCCCCCAAATACACAACTGGAAACTATGGAAATACCTGTATCCAATATCATCACCCAGCTCCCAGAATGAAATATCAAGACTGAAGAGCAGGAAAAAGGCCAGGAACAGGTGTAAACATTTGTTGAATAACATGTTTGTACATTATTGCATGTTGCAGTTGATCAATACAGACACATAAATTATAATTTCATTATTTGGCCAGGTGATCTCTTGTCACTGTTCTGTTGTTATTGGGTCTGCAAGAGGTCGACTTAACTGTCCTAGACCCAGCTATGTGTGTCGTGTGTACTGTTCTGTTTTTATTGGGTCCGCAAGAGGTCTACTTAACTGTCCTAGATCCAGCTATGTGTCTTGTGTACTGTTCTGTTGTTACTGGGTCTGCAAGAGGTCTACTTAACTGTCCTAGACCCAGCTACATGTCTTGTGTACTGTTCTGTTGTTANCTGTCCCTGGATAGTATTTCTGTCCCCAGACAGTATCACGTACTGCCCCCAGACAGTATCACCGGCGACCCCCAAAACAGAATCACTGTCCCCAGACAGTAGCACTGTCCCTCAAACAGTATCATTGTCCCCAGACAGTATCACTGTCCCCAGACTTTATCACTTAATCACCAAAATGCATTGCAATGGGAATTGTATAGTTAATTATGAACTAGTTTTTTTCTCCAGAATTAATAAAGTTCACAGGCAACAATTATACATCACACAATGTCAGTTAAGCACAGATACATGAAACCTTCTACATCACGCAGAAGGTTTCATGCACACCTACACAAATTCGTTACGTCACTGAGTGCACGAAACCTTCTGCAGTCGCAAAGTCCCCACCTACTTTACTACGCATTCATTCAGGCCAGCGAGGGAAATGATCAGGTTTCCAAAATGGCGTTCGCGGTTGGGGTTAAGAAGTTGTTGTCATCGTCTTTATGCAAGAAATGTCGCAATATGTTATGCTGATACGCACATCAGAGGTATGCCAAGTTGATATTCTTACTCAATCAATACATGTAGTATAATTTATTATAGATGACACTTCGGAAATACAAAGAAAACGAACTTTGAAACAAAGTGTGATATGCGCGACTAATGTACTGGCCAATTATCGCTCATCGAGTATACCGGCGATACTTGGTATGCTTGGTTGTATAGTGTCTTTCAGCTGGTGGCTAGATACCTCAATTTCTTATTTAAGGTGTTCATAATAGAGGCAGACACGACATAGCCTACAGTCTGTCTTACAACTTACTTATATATTCCATTTAAAATAAAAAAGTAACATGTTTTGTTCTCAACATTGTTGTAAGAAATACCCAGTGGCATGGGTATATGTGTGTTGCCAATTGGCCAAAAATAGCCAAAATAAATGTGGCAGAACACCATTCTGAAATTTGAATACTCTTGAGAGCCGAATAATCGTCCCTATACGCGTATTTATTTGATGAAAAATGCCACCCTATACGCACCTTATTTGGCACTATACTATTATTAAATTTAAACATTTGTGCCAGCCTATATTCTCCGATAATCATGGCAAATTATGCAAGGCATAATTTTTAGGAGAGCAATCCCTCTCACTCCCACGGAGCGGTTTACCGCTCGCACTAAAATCACTTGCTCCCAACTAGAGTTGCATGTGGCTCCCTCTGATGGCTTTCATCCTTTCGAACGACAGTCGTGAATTTAACGGGATCCCGCTTGACCCAGCTACGTGTCTTGTGTACTGTTCTGTTGTTATTGGGTCCGCAAGAGGTCTACTTAACTGTCCTAGGCCCAGCTACCTGTGTCTTGTGTACTGTTCTGTTGTTACTGGGTCTGCAAGAGGTCTACTTAACTGTCTTAGACCCAGCTACAGGTCTTGTGTACTGTTCTGTTGTTATTGGGTCTGCAAGAGGTTGACTTAACTGTCTTAGACCCAGCTACAGGTCTTGTGTACTGTTCTGTTGTTATTGGGTCTGCAAGAGGTCGACTTAACTGTCCTAGACCCAGCTACGTGTCTTGTGTACTGTTCTGTTGTTACTGGGTCTGCAAGAGGTCTACTTAACTGTCCTAGACCCAGCTACGTGTCTTGTGTACTGTTCTGTTGTTATTGGGTCTGCAAGAGGTCGACTTAACTGTCCTAGACCCAGCTACGTGTCTTGTGTACTGTTCTGTTGTTACTGGGTCTGCAAGAGGTCTACTTAACTGTCCTAGACCCAGCTACGTGTCTTGTGTACTGTTCTGTTGTTATTGGGTCTGCAAGAGGTCGACTTAACTGTCCTAGACCCAGCTACGTGTCTTGTGTACTGTTCTGTTGTTACTGGGTCTGCAAGAGGTCTACTTAACTGTCCTAGACCCAGCTACGTGTCTTGTGTACTGTTCTGTTGTTATTGGGTCTGCAAGAGGTCGACTTAACTGTCCTAGACCCAGCTACGTGTCTTGTGTACTGTTCTGTTGTTACTGGGTCTGCAAGAGGTCTACTTAACTGTCCTAGACCCAGCTACGTGTCTTGTGTACTGTTCTGTTGTTATTGGGTCTGCAAGAGGTCGACTTAACTGTCCTAGACCCAGCTACGTGTCTTGTGTACTGTTCTGTTGTTACTGGGTCTGCAAGAGGTCTACTTAACTGTCCTAGACCCAGCTACGTGTCTTGTGTACTGTTCTGTTGTTATTGGGTCTGCAAGAGGTCGACTTAACTGTCCTAGACCCAGCTACGTGTCTTGTGTACTGTTCTGTTGTTACTGGGTCTGCAAGAGGTCTACTTAACTGTCCTAGACCCAGCTACGTGTCTTGTGTACTGTTCTGTTGTTATTGGGTCTGCAAGAGGTCGACTTAACTGTCCTAGACCCAGCTACGTGTCTTGTGTACTGTTCTGTTGTTACTGGGTCTGCAAGAGGTCTACTTAACTGTCCTAGACCCAGCTACGTGTCTTGTGTACTGTTCTGTTGTTATTGGGTCTGCAAGAGGTCGACTTAACTGTCCTAGACCCAGCTACGTGTCTTGTGTACTGTTCTGTTGTTACTGGGTCTGCAAGAGGTCTACTTAACTGTCCTAGACCCAGCTACGTGTCTTGTGTACTGTTCTGTTGTTATTGGGTCTGCAAGAGGTCGACTTAACTGTCCTAGACCCAGCTACGTGTCTTGTGTACTGTTCTGTTGTTACTGGGTCTGCAAGAGGTCTACTTAACTGTCCTAGACCCAGCTACGTGTCTTGTGTACTGTTCTGTTGTTATTGGGTCTGCAAGAGGTCGACTTAACTGTCCTAGACCCAGCTACGTGTCTTGTGTACTGTTCTGTTGTTACTGGGTCTGCAAGAGGTCTACTTAACTGTCCTAGACCCAGCTACATGTCTTGTGTACTGTTCTGTTGTTACTGGGTCTGCAAGAGGTCGACTTAACTGTCCTAGACCCAGCTACGTGTCTTGTGTACTGTTCTGTTGTTACTGGGTCTGCAAGAGGTCTACTTAACTGTCCTAGACCCAGCTACATGTCTTGTGTACTGTTCTGTTGTTACTGGGTCTGCAAGAGGTCGACTTAACTGTCCTAGACCCAGCTGTGTGTCTTGTGTACTGTTCTGTTGTTATTGGGTCTGCAAGAGGTCGACTTAACTGTCTTAGACCCAGCTACAGGTCTTGTGTACTGTTCTGTTGTTATTGGGTCTGCAAGAGGTCGACTTAACTGTCCTAGACCCAGCTAGGTGTCTTGTGTACTGTTCTGTTGTTATTGGGTCTACAAGAGGTCGACTTAACTGTCCTAGACCCAGCTAGGTGTCTTGTGTACTGTTCTGTTGTTATTGGGTCTACAAGAGGTCGACTTAACTGTCCTAGACCCAGCTAGGTGTCTTGTGTACTGTTCTGTTGTTATTGGGTCTACAAGAGGTCGACTTAACTGTCCTAGACCCAGCTAGGTGTCTTGTGTACTGTTCTGTTGTTATTGGGTCTGCAAGAGGTCGACTTAACTGTCCTAGACCCAGCTAGGCGTCTTGTGTACTGTTTTGTTGTTATTGGGTCTGCAAGAGGTCGAATTAACTGTCCTAGACCCAGCTAGGCGTTTTGTGTACTGTTCTGTTGTTATTGGGTCTGCAAGAGGTCGAACTAATTGTCCTAGACCCAGCTATGTGTCTTGTGTACTACAAACATGAATAGAGCAGATGTGTGTTGTCAATGCAAATATTGACAAGACAAGATGTCATAATGTAGTTGATTTTGTTGCGGCTGAGTGGGTCTTGATCTGCCTCAGATTATCTGCAGCCAGGTACACCTTTCTCTTGACGGTTTGTCAGTGTTCAGATTATCTGCAGCCAGATACACCGTTCTCTTGACAGATTTGTCAGTGTTCAGATTAGCTGCAGCCAGGTACACCTTTCTCTTGACGGGTTTGTCAGTGTTCAGGTTATCTGCAGCCAGGTACACCTTTCTCTTGACGGGTTTGTCAGTGTTCAGGTTATCTGCAGCCAAGTACACCTTTCTCTTATGGGTTTGTCAGTGTCCAGCTATAGCTTCTGTGATTTCAGTAAGCAGTGTCTTGATGAATCCATTATTTATTTACCATGACATTGTATACAGAGCACCAGACTGAAACCTGTCTGTAGAGGATGTTTTGTTGAACAAAAACACTTATTTGTACATCTCATTATTATTACTTTTAATTGATCTACTTCATTGTACACTTGTTGGTACATCTCATTGTTATTACTTTTAATTCATCTACATCATTGTACACTTGTTGGTACATCTCGTTATTGTTACTTTTAATTTATCTACATCATTGTACACTTGTTGGTACATCTCGTTATTATTACTTTTAATTCATCTACATCATTGTACACTTGTTGGTACATCTTTTCATTGTATACAATTTTGGTATCACACATTGATTTCTTTAAGCTTAAACTGTTAAATTTCCAAAAANGAATAGTCGCTTATTCTTTATATATGTCTTTGCTGCTTATTGTTTTGTAACTCATGCAACGCACGTTGTGATACATCCATCACATTTACCTTTATTATAAATGTGCATTCTCAAAATGGTTCCCTACTTATATAGATAAAACAAATTTGAACAAAAGTATGGTAATGTTGACTGTTTGGTGGTATTGCCCAGCTATAAACACACTGCTTTCAACATTTGCACATAGAACAAAAAGATACACTAACATAAAACAAACTCCACGCATGACAATTAGCAGGAGCCATGTAAAACAAACTCCACGCATGACAATTAGCAGGTGCCACATAGAACAAACTCCATGTATGACGATTAGCAGGAACCATGTAAAACAAACTTCACGCATGACATTTAGCAGGTGCCACATAGAACAAACTCCACACATGACAATTAGCAGGTGCCACATAGAACAAACTCCACACATGACAATTAGCAGGTGCCACATAGAACAAACTCCACACATGACAATTAGCAGGAGCCACATAGAACAAACTCCACGCATGACAATTAGCAGGTGCCACATAGAACAAACTCCACACATGACATTTAGCAGGTGCCACATAGAACAAACTCCATGCATGACAATTAGCAGGAGCCATGTAAAACAAACTCCACGCATGACAATTAGCAGGAGCCATGTAAAACAAACTCCATGCATGACATTTAGCAGGTGCCACATAGAACAAACTCCACGCATGACAATTAGCAGGTGCCACATAGAACAAACTCCACACATGACATTTAGCAGGAGCCATGTAAAACAAACTTCATGCATGACATTTAGCAGGTGCCACATAAAACAAACTCCACGCATGACAATTAGCAGGAGCCACATAGAACAAACCCCATGCATGACAATTAGCAGGAGCCATGTAAAACAAACTTCACGCATGACAATTAGCAGGAGCCATGTAAAACAAACTCCACACATGACAGTTAGCAGGAGCCATGTAAAACAAACTCCACACGTGACAATTAGCAGGTGCCACATAGAACAAACTCCACACGTGACAATTCGCAGGTGCCACATAGGACAAACTCCACACGTGACAATTAGCAGGTGCCACAAAGAACAAACTCCACACGTGACAATTAGCAGGTTCCACAAAGAACAAACTCCACGCATGACAATTAGCAGGTGCCACATAGAACAAACTCCACACATGACATTTAGCAGGAGCCATGTTAAACAAACTCCATGCATGACATTTAGCAGGTGCCACATAAAACAAACTCCACACGTGACAATTAGCAGGTGCCACAAAGAACAAACTCCACACGTGACAATTCGCAGGTGCCACATAGAACAAACTCCACACGTGACAATTAGCAGGTGCCACAAAGAACAAACTCCACACATGACAATTAGCAGGTGCCACATAGAACAAACTCCACACATGACAATTAGCAGGTGCCACATAGAACAAACTCCACACATGACAATTAGCAGGTGCCACATAGAACAAACTCCACACATGACAATTAGCAGGTGCCACATAGAACAAACTCCACACATGACAATTAGCAGGTGCCACATAGAACAAACTCCACACATGACAATTAGCAGGTGCCACATAGAACAAACTCCACACATGACAATTAGCAGGTGCCACATAGAACAAACTCCACACATGACAATTAGCAGGTGCCACATAGAACAAACTCCACACATGACAATTAGCAGGTGCCACATAGAACAAACTCCACACATGACAATTAGCAGGTGCCACATAGAACAAACTCCACACATGACAATTAGCAGGTACCACAAAGAACAAACTCCACACATGACAATTAGCAGGTACCACAAAGAACAAACTCCACACATGACAATTAGCAGGTACCACAAAGAACAAACTCCACACGTGACAATTAGCAGGTGCCATATAGAACAAAAACAAAACGTATCACCAAGTTGTCAATTTGTTGTTTCTTTGTAGATTGTCGCAATGGCTGCTGCTCTGCTGACGACCGGACAAGAGAATTATCTCCGGCTTGTGAGGGTGGTTTTGAGCAATGTGCCTCATAATCTACGGAATCTATTCAAAACAGAATTTGTGAAGAAATATGGGAAGCCATATGGAGACGACACAGTCTCTGGGACGTTTTTCCTAAACAATGTGATCCCCAAGAACAAGAGTAGAGACGCCAATATAAACACTGCCATACAGAATGGTGACAGCGCATCATTTGACAGCACAACGCTATTCTATTGCATATTGTACTCCCGAGCACTACTGCTGCCGTTGATGAGGAAGAAGAATGTGAGAGTGTCACCGTTGAACACAAGTGAACTAATCGACCAACTTAGGGAACACAGGAACCAGCTAGCACACTCCCCAAATGCTGAGGTTGACCAACAAGCTTTCAACGCAAGAGTGGCAGACCTGACATCAATCTATCAGCAGTTGGGGTGGCCACTCACCGATCTGCTGCACGCGGCCAATGACCCGATGAATACAGCGGAGAGTTTCAGGCTGCAGCAAGAACTGTTAAAGGAAAGGGCAAGGAACAATGCTCTTGACCAAATGGTGCAGAAACATGATCAGCGACTGCTGGCTGTGGAAGGTATGTCAGTGCAAATACTTAATAATATCAACATATAATATATAAAACAATTGTTACACTTTTCGAATCACTGTGGAATGTTCAGTGAGACTCACAAATGTATCTGAAGTTGGCCGTACCTGACTCTTTGTTTCAGTCCTGTGCTATGGGTACCTGATCATCTCTTTAAAGGAAACCACAAGTCGTGGTTTTGGTCCTATGCACCTTGACACCGCACTCACATAAAGCTGATGGCGCCAGCCCCATCTGGTTCATGTTGTCTTAGAACCTGCCATATCATGTTCTTATTCGATTGAGGCGCATCAGTGAGTGTCGGCGGAGGTTGTGTTCCCCAAACACTGGGAAGAGCAAGGAAGCAGCCAGGATCGGCCTGGTGAACTCTCCCCTCATGCCACGAATACCTTAGACTTAGCCAAGCCAGCAGGTCGCATAAGGACTCAGTGAGCACGTCAAGGAATTACACGAATGCGTTTGCAGTCGGAATAGGGCTCCTGGCAGAAACTCTTTATTAAGATAACACAGTACACTGGTCAGGCAGCCAGGTCATAGAAACTGCCCTGTCGTAATTGTGGTGTGTATAATACAATAATACAGTAATGTAGGCTTAAGTAGAAAGGAATATAGTCTGTGGCTATCAGATTGTATGTGAAACATAGAACATATAAAGTCAACACATTAGCTATGTAATATAGTACCGTATTTTATAGTATGGTATAATACGATAAAGTAAACAGAATAATCTACACAGTAAATGTTCAAAATGACTGCCGACTAGTGTCGCCATCTAGCGGGCTATCACTAAACATTATACTGTTGACAAAATGTGTCTATTCTTCAGGAGACAGTGATGACTTGTGGCTCCTTGCCCCCACCCAGTCAGTGTTGGTAGTGTCGTGGCAGTGACGACTTGTGACTCCTTG
>SDWI01002869.1:12117-24484 GCA_009193005.1 Lamellibrachia luymesi
GGGAGGGAGGGAGGGAGGGAGGGAGGGAGGGATACTGCACCATTGGTGCCTCACCTGGCGTGTCAGCCACTCCAAACTCAGAGGCGGTGTCAGCGAGGCGGTAGTCATCCAGCCTCCCGTCACGACTCTCATCGTAGAACGTCACCAGGCTCGAGTGATGCGGCTCTGCAACAGGAAATATGGATTCACTCTAAATAAGAATATCATCATTATCATGTACAGTCAAACTTTGCTTTAGTCACCTCAGTAATACAACCACCTCACCATTATGGTCACCTCATTAATACAGCTAGCTCGTCGTTATAGTCACCTCAGTAATACAACTACCTCGTCACTATGGTCACCTCAGTAATACAGGCACCTCGCCATTATGGTCACCTCAGTAATACAGCTAGCTCGTCATTATGGTCACCTCATTAATACAGCCACCTCGTCATTATGGTCACCTCGGTAATACAGCCACCTCATCATTATGGTCACCTCAGTAATACAGCTGCTTCGTCATTATGGTCACCTCAATAATTCAGCCACCTCGTCATTATGGTCACCTCAGTAATACAACCACTCGCCATTATGGTCACCTCAGTAATACAACCACCTCGTCATTATGGTCACCCTGGGACAGTCCCAAATTATTTCCATAACAGCAAAGTACAGGACATTAGTCCTGCTAATACAGTCACCTCGCTATTCAGATCAGTTTGGTCGAGTCCCTAGGATGACCTTAATAGTGAGGATCCACTGTACTTATTTATCTAACATCCCTAACGAATTACAACTGCGCATGTATTCGAGTGTTGGAAAAGGTGATGGAATGCGAATGTTTAATAATTCACACATTCCGCAATTAACTCATTGCTGCACATATTGTATGTATATAATAATGAGGTGGCCCACATTTTAGACAAATGCCAATAATAATTATCAGTCAATTTACTGTATGTATGTATGTATATAATAATGAGGTGGCCCACATTTTAGACAAGTGCCAATAATAATTATCAGTCAATTTACTGTATGTATGTATGTATNATAATGCCTATGCTCTTAGAAATTTTATTACTATGTAATTTATATGGTCACTCCAATTGATTTTATTATCTATTATAACTCCCAGAAATTGTGTATGATTAACAGTGTCTATTTCTATTCCATCTATGTATAGGTCATTACGTCTGTTTCTTACACTGGGATTATTGCTAAAGGTCATTGTACATGTTTTTTTTATATTCAGTGACAGTTTATTAGTTTTAAGCCAAAGTGACAGCTTTTTTATTTCAGTATTTAAATCTTTTTTCCATTTTTTTGCAAATCTTTCGCTTGGATAAAAATGTTAGTATCATCTGCATACATAATGGGAAAAGTGATCTGAGAAACAGCACCTAAATCATTTATATATATATATATATAAGGAATAGTAACGGTCCTAATATTGACCCTTGTGGTACTCCACATGTGATATTTTTAGAACAGAATTGATTCCATTAAATTTTACTGTTTGTTGTCTTCCAAACAAATAACTTTGAAACCACTGGAGCGCTATTCCTCTGATTCTATAATGATCTAGTTTTCTTAATAGGATATCATTGTTAACAGTATCAAATGCTTTAGCAAAATCTAAAAATAGTCCAATTACATGTTAGTATTGTTGAAGCCATATATGTTGAATATCCTTTTTTAAATCCAAACTGGGAGTTTGACAAAATATTGTGTTTAACAATATATTTATTTAATCTATTATATATTAATCTTTCAAAAATCTTTGAAAATACTGGTAATATATAAATAGGTCTATAGTTTTTAATTAGTGTAGCATCACCTTTCTTAAAAATGAGCACTACATTAGCTATTTTTTAGTTCATCTGTTACATGTCCTTTATCAAATGATCAATTTATAATGTAGCATAATGGCCAAATCATACCAGAGTAAGCTTGTTTGATAAAGCTATACTACACTGCTATGCCGTATATTTATGTATACATAATGATATTACACAGTATATACTCAGGTGAAAACTGATTGTAATTTTACATTGTGAAACATTTGAAATAAAATGAATATTTTTATTATAAATATGTTCGCTTTTTGAAGGTTGAGAACACACTGGAATATGGTTGGGGTAACGTTGGCGGATGGTTGTGACAACATTGGCTGATGGTTGGGGTAACGTTGGCGGTTGGTTGGGACAACATTGGCTAACGGTTGGGCAACGTTGGCCGATGGTTGTGGTAACATTGGCGGATGGTTGGGGCAACGCTGGCGGATGGTTGGGGCAACGCTGGCGGATGGTTGGGGCAACGTTGGCGGATATTTGGGTCAACGTGTGTTGCAAAATGAAGATAGTTACGTCCTAAAAAACATCTGTCCCAGAATTCCCTTCACCTCATCAAGCTCTGCATCTTCTTCTGCTCAATGGAAATAATCCAGTCCAGCATCTTAAAGCCACATACAGTGTACAACCAATAGCGATGCATGATGTTGCACCCCGGATCCAAAGCAAATATATTTTATATATGCATGTGTTAATTAAATTATAATACAATTGGTTATTTTATTAATTCAATTATTGAAATTTTTGGATAGTAGCAGATTGTTAATGATTGTCAGTGTTCAAATGAGAAGTAATCTTCCATAAACTGTTATGATAATCACTAATACATATTAGTGTAAACCACAGGGGAGTGGGATTATGGGAGTGTTCAAGTCTTATGGGGAGTGGGATTATGGGAGGACACTGTCCAAGTGTTCAAGTCTTATGTTACATGTTTGATTAGATTGTTCTGTACAATGCCACATGGTCTGCTGTAAAACTTCTTGTTCTGCTTTGCAGAGTTTGCAATTAAGCCCTTTCACTAGGAATTTATTGATTTTTATAAAAAATAATATATAAAATACTTCTATTGCGCTAAAATCCTCGGGAGACCCAGGCTCGGCAATGCACCAAAACAAAAGGGGTTAAGCAGTACATAATCGATAAGCTTTTCCAGTTGTAAACAGATGGATTGGTATGCTGGGGAGCTATGGAGGATAAGCAAGTTCAAATAGGTGGTTTTTTGGGTCGGCAAAATGTTGTTATATTTCCTACAGACTTAGCACTAACAGGGAGTGAGTTCCACAGAGTCGGTGCAGCAACAATGCACTTGTACCCATAATATTTTGGATATCACCATACTAAGTCTCTGCTTAACTTATTTCTTTATTTAAATGCATTTTAAGCTGGACTATCTTACACAATTATTTAATTGATACATACATAAGCATATTCATACATGTATTTAATGTTTTAACTGAACAACATAAATAGCATATTTAATAAGGTTCATTGTGATGAAATAATATTAATTATTAAGACAAAATACTTTATTACTCAATTCTGTGGCAATATCCAAATCTAGCTTGCTCTAAGTGAAACTGTGGTTCATTAAAACACATTTGAGCGGTGAAGATATTAGAACAGGTATAGTGTATGCTATATAACATGATATTAGAACAGGTATGGTGTATGCTATATAACATGATTTTATGATAAATACACGCAGATTTTATATCCCCTTTTAATGATCATATAATAATTTTTATGCATGATGACTGTCTCAATTCGCAAATGTCAGAAACGTTTTAAGTCAAATATTTAAAAATAAATTATAATATGCCATGGATATATCTTATTAGAATTTATCTCATGGGATCAAATTAAATTATTATTATTCTTCTACTAACTAAACTCATATGTCTGAATATAATATTAAAATGTTTGGATACACATCCAACATGTTTCTTATTTCCACCTATGTTGAGAGGAGTCACCTGTTGATAGCCACCCCTCTGATGGACGGCCAGGAAAAGCTGGTAAAGGGAGACGGGGGTGTCATGCCACATGGGCAGTCTCCGGATGGGGCGACAGTTCCGGATCATGAAACGACACACATCATGCTGGAAAGCTGTCTGGTTGTGCCTGTACATCTGTCAGTCAACATCACCTGTCAATCAACACCACTGTTACATCTGTTAATGAACACCACATGTCAATCAACATCACTGGCACATCTGTCAATCAACACCACTGGTTCATCTGTCAATCAATACCACTGGAACATCTGTCAATCAACATCACTGGTACATCTGTCAATCAACATCACTGGTACATCTGTTAATCAACATTACTATTACATCTGTCAATCAACATTACTGGTACATTTGTCAATCAACAACACAGGTTCATCTTTCAATCAACGTCATTGGTACATTTTTCAATCAACGCCAATGATACATCTTTCAATCAACATTATTGGAACATTTGTTAATATACACTACTGATATATCTGTCAATCATCATCATCTGTCAATCAACATTATTGATACACTGAGTCTCTTTATAATGCGGTGGTCGGGATCCACGATTTCGGACCGCATTGTATGCGAGGCGTGCTAGGTGTTCCAATATCGGCCACCAGGGAACTACTAAACAACAGCTATCGCCGTCCGCTGCACCAAATCCAAGAACGCTGTCGAAGCCACTGGCACCGTGTGCTAGCAGCACTGCTTATACGTCAATAAGCAGTTTATAGCGTCAATGGGTACAACTAGCGTCAATATGTATTATTTTTTTAATGTCGCACTCTGTTGAATGTTGAAATGAATAAAATATGTATTTATACCCTACTGATGCTTAATGGCAGAACCCTGAGCTCGTTTGCTACAGGAACACACAAAGAGTGATTATTGGTAAAGGTCATTTAATAATTGTACCAACAGAAAATAATATAAATCGATGAAAAAGTAGCTTGGCAGCTAGCACAAACATGCATCAAGAAAAATACAATAAAATGCAATACATGTATATCAAATGAGATATCGCTTAGTTGCCAATACAAAGTTGCTCATGTATATGTACAGTTATGGAATTGATTTGCTATGATGACGATGTACTGGACTAATATGAATCGAATATGGTAACCTGGATCTAAGGAGCCAAAAACGTATCAGTTGACATATAGTGTGAAAGCTGATTAAACATAGAAAACGACAACAGGTAGAATAAATAATTGTCTAACTTCATATTTCAACTGATCTCGACCGAAACATTAATTCATGATGTACCACTTAACATCTATTCACTGTTTCATAAGCAGATGACGAATTCATATTTTCACGCACTTGTAGCAAATTGGGTTAGGTATTTGGTATGCTGGTTCTGCATTGCGAAAACTATTAGATTTACGATGCAATTACATTTGTATTATAAAAGTATATATAATTAACGTAAATAACAACAGTTTGTCAACGATGCCCACCTCCACATCGAGAACATATTTCTTCTCTTTGTTACCGCCAACAACTGATGCATGACATGTCATCTCACGTCCACTCATCTGTGTCTGCATTCCTCCATTCTCTGTCCTTCTTTCTATCACTACTGCTATGTTGACAGGATGTTGTCATTTCCTTGGCTGCGGCTTTGTGATGTCTTCTTTTCTGTGTGGTGTTGTTTATGCGAATGATGCCGTTTCGTTGACATGACCTGATGTCCTTTCTCACATTGTCGGTGATAGTCTTGGTGTCTACATCACACAAGCTAGCTGAAAGGTAAAGGTCGGGAATACCCAAGATCAACAGAAATGCTCCTCAAACTATCCAGACACTCAGGTATGCCAGTCTACCTGTGATTGGTCATTTTTGTAATTTTTTCTAACTTATAATAACTTACCTTGATTACTGATCGGTACACCGACGAAATACAACATAAAGAGCCAGACCGGAGAAACCTGAGAGCTATATGCTGAATTCAGCTAAGTAAAATCTGCACTTAGAACAACCAGATTAAGTTTGTATTTTCCGCTCTTTGGGTCAAGACCGATCTGTGTAGACAAAGACCCTAAAGCCAACAAGGCTACTGTATGTTTTAACTGAACTTAGCTTGTCACACGCACGGTATCAACACCTAATATGACACATACATACACGCTATATATCCCTGCCGCATATCTTTCGTTCTAACCAGGGTTTTTAACCGACGCTGAACTTTATGATCTAGGGTCACATCAACAGCTGCCCCCAAGCCATCAAATCGCGGTGTTCCCAGACCTTTGTAAGGCTTATTATGCATCAACGATATGGGACCCATCCACCGAAAAGTACACCAAATTAGGTGAGAATGTCCAGAGACAAGCAGCCCGCTTCGTAATGAACGACTACCGGCGACGCAGCAGCGTAGGGAACATGCTTAAGAGTTTAGAATGGAAGTCAGCAGAGCGAAGACGAGCTGATGCCAAGTTGATGATGCTGTACCGCATCAACCACAAACTGGTTGATGTGACAACGAAATTATTAACTGCCGCACCAGAGGCAGCGCTTATCGCTTCTACCAGACTTTCACTTGCGGTGACACTTACAAATACTCATTCTTCCCCAGCGCCGTCAGACTATGGAATACAAGAATTAGTTAGCCCACTGTCAGTAGAAAGGTTTACAGAGTGCCTTCTCACCATGCCAACATAGAACAATTATATAGTTCTTATTATTATATATCGTATATAATATTTTAACCAACACGGACCCGAACCACCCGCTGCCACGCAGTAGTGATCACGGCTCGAAAATACTCTAGCCACATTTATATGTGGCTAACAGAGTTCTGAGCTTAAGTGGAAGAAGTAATTAAATTCACCAAATAAAAAAATGTGTAGAAATGAGCTAGCATGTCATAGATTAAATTTTTCGCGAAATAAATCTGAAAGGTGATGGGCAAAAAAATGTAATTGAGGAGGAACATTTAACGTTTACTTGTGTTATTCTGAAAAAGTTACAATCATTGTTGCAAACAAATATTAAACATTGTGTGTCACAGTGTCACTGCACAATTTTAGACATTTCAAGACCAAAAACCAGAATCTTCACTCACCATTTTTTATTTAATTAACTTTTTGCAAGAGTAAGATTAAGATATACCTTCCAATATTTAGGAAGACATACCTTCACTTGTGACTCCATCTATAGATCTGAAGACACATCTTTCCAGACGTCTGTGACCGAGACAACCAAGAAGTTGATTGGCCTCATATATAGCTGCCTCTACACGACTACCCTGGTATGACACCCGTGCCTTCTTTGACTTGGTCAACGGCAACTTGTGCTTCTGTTGATAAATACAGAAAACAATTTCAACATTTTCTTGTCTCATAATAATTCATGTGGTGCGATCTATTCAATCATTTCATATTTTGCTATAATTATATACAAAGGAAAGGGTACGTTCTTATGTATAATGCGGTGTCAAGTCTTTAGGACCATTCAAAGTGCTTTACATTCCTTTAACAAAAAACATACAAATCTATAACAATTCTATAGAATTAGTCTATAGAATTCTACAGAGCATAGTAATTTGTTTTATAGATTCTGTAGAAATAGTTTGCATCTGCTCACATTTTTTTATATAACATTTGACATAATTTTTTTATTCTACAGAGCATAGCAGAATACGGTATAAAAAGCAATAAAAACTACAAATTCCATAGCTGTCCGCAAAAATCCTATAGAATATTCTAAAAAAATTCAATAGAATATTCTATATAAAAATCGATAGAATATTTCTGAATTCTACACAGCTGTGTCTGCAAAAATCCTGTAGAATATTCTATAACAGCGGTCCGCAAACTCTGGCCCGCGGGCCAAATTTGGCCCGCGGCCCGCTTTCAACTGGCCCGTGTGACCGTGCCAGCAATATAATTTTTTTTTCAGTAAAAAATTCCAGTTGTTCTATGAGCACTAAATAACGTGTTTCCTGATGGTTTTCAATACAATTATGCCAACTGTTTCAACTTTACAAAACAGCCATAGAGCTTACACAAATGTTCAAGAAACGATTTCATACTTGGGCGAGACGAAGAGAGTATCTGTGTTTACAGATACTTCAATCCATCTTAATGAAGCCAGCTATCGCATCTGTTATTTACTCGCTCAACACCAGGTGCCGCTTACTCACGCAGAATTGTTCAAGACGGCTTTCATGGCCAGTGCCGAAGTTCTGTTCGCTGGTTTTCAGAACAAAGATAAGATCGTGCAACAGATTGGGAAACTGCCACTTTCACCCGACACATGTGCCCGTCGATGTGATGAGTTGAGTGGTGACATTTTCACGCAGCTGATGACTAAGTTGCGAGCCTGTCCTGCTTTTTCACTTGCTCTCGACGAAAGCACTGACAAAAGTGACACGGCACAGCTGATGGTATCTGTGCGGTATTTCAACGAAGGTGTATCAGAAGACTTCCTGTGCCTGATCCCATTGAAGGGCACAACGACAGCGCGGGACGTTTGCAGTGCGCTATTGAAGTTCGGCGAAGAAAATGATTTGACGTGGGAAAATTTGGTTTCTCTGTGTACAGACGGCGCGCCCAGCATGCTTGGTCGTCAAGCTGGATTCGTTGCGTTGTTCCGTCAAGAAATCGGAAAGCCGAATCTGATATCATACCACTGCATAATTCACCAGCAAGCATTGTGCGCGAAAGCAGGCTGTGGTCTGCAGGATACGATGAAAACTGTTGTAGAGAGCGTGAACCTTATCCGCGCACGTTCTCTCAACCACAGGAGGTTCCAAAATCACTTGGCTGCACTTGATGATGCAGAATTCGGCGATTTGCTATTCTACAACAGTGTCTGTTGGCTGAGTGGAGGCGCATTTCTTCAGAGATTTGCTGCACTGCTTCCTCACATCGTGAGTTTTCTCAAAGAAATTGATCAATCAGTTGCCTATCTGGAAGATGACAAGTTTCGGGTGCGACTCTGCGTTCTGACAGACATTTTCGGACATCTAAATAAGCTAAACCTGCTGCTACAAGGACGGCACAAGTTGCTTTGTAATTTGTACGAAGCGGTGAAGGGCTTCGAGGACAAGGTGACACTTTTCAAAGTTCATGCAGAAGGCGGCAATTTTCTGCACTTCAAGTTCACCAGAGAATTCTGTGTCGAAGACGATGAACGTATCGCGGACGCCAAGCGGGTACTTGCTGATGTACTTAACAGCCTGGAGACTGCATTCAGCGGATGATTCGCTGACTTCGCTGCTATCGACGACGTTTGCTGCTTCTTTGCAAGCCCTTTACTGCGGAGCCAGCTATTTGCCAAACATTGTCGCAAACGGTTGCAGTTGACGAAGCAGCGTTGCAGGACAATTTCATCGATTTCAAGGTGGTGCCAGGACTAAAAAATTTGTTTAATGCTGCGAAAGACGATCTCGTGCTTTTCTAGGTGAATAATATGCAGCACCATCCTTCGCATTGACTGCATTCATTATATGTGCTGACTTCTCTTGCGTTTTTTCGAAAATATTTCCATGTTCTACTTGTACAGTACCACATTTTTTAGCCTGGCAAAGCAGATAATAAAAGCAATATTTGTGCACTGTGTTTTTCCGTGCTTAAAAGCTTTGGCCCGCCTTAACATAGCACTCAAAATGTTGGCCCTCGTCCCAAAAAGTTTGCCGATCCCTGTTATATAAGAATTCTACAGATTGTTTTGCTAAGGATTTCACCCTTGGCGGCCTATTCATTCCAACACCAACTCAACTTCTCTGGGAGTATTATATTGAAATCTGCCTCACACACAGACTGGGTGTGTATACTGTTGGCACCACGCTGTGTGACCACTCCTACTCTTGAGTGCCAAATAAACGTATAGGCCAAATAAAAGTGTAGGGTGGCAAATCGGTCAAATTTAATAATAGTATAGTGCCGAATAACAGTATAAGGGGCAAGCTGTTCAAAACAAATAATAGTATAGCGCGAAAAAGTCAAAAGTTTATTTGTATCTTAGCGTCGAAACAATTGTTTTACTCGACGTGAAGCCAAGGCGTCCCTAAAAAACTACTCGGATTAAAGTGTATTTTGTTTTTTTCTGCCGAATATGCATAAACTTTGTGCGTATTCGTGTCACGGCAGATATAGTAACCGCATTTTATATCTGCGGAAAACCGCGGAATGTTCCGTTTTAAATGGACATTAAAGTTTTATTGAATTGAATACACAAGCCCGTTTCAGGGGAAACCGCCGCCAGCCGGTTACGACCGGTTTGAGGCGCTGCGCACGGCGGCCATTACGCGGTGATAAAGGCGTTTTAACTAATAATATACCATGTCGAGCTCCAGAGAACTAAGGATTCTGACCGATTCATCTAATCATGGAAATTTAACCGTCTAACGCTTCGGGATCAAAATCTAGGATCCTCAGAGGCACGGGAACCCCCCTAAATTCACGACTGTCGTTCGAAAGGATGAGAACTTAGCCGTCAGAGGGAGCCACATGCAGCTCCAGTTGGGACCAAGTGATTTTATCGCGCGCGTTGGATAATTGATTAGCGCTAGCAATATGGAGTGAGAAGGATTGCTCTCCTAAAAATTATACCGTGCTTAATTTGCCACGATTATCGGAGAATATAGGCTGGCACAAATGTTAAAATTTAATAATAGTATAGTGCCAAATAAGGTGCGTATAGGGTGGCATTTTTCATCAAATAAATACGCGTATATGGACGTTTATTCGGCACTCAAGAGTATATAATACACGACATTGACATTTAAACATATACGAGGCTCTGGAAAAAACATTCTCAAAATCACCCAAAATATATTTTATTGCTGTAAATAATTACACAATTTATCCCATTTCTGGTTGAACTACGTACACTAACAATGATAAACTAAAAATAATTTTTTTTTAATGCATTTTCACAGACAACAGCTTCTACAAACAAACCTGTGAATATGCCTGCTCAGTTGCACTTGCGTCACATCATATGAATTGTTTAATTTCACATATCACAATTTAATATGCCCTACATTCATGTGAAACAATAAACAGGAAGTTCAAATGTGGTCTGACCTCAAATATCGAAGCTTTTGTCTGAGAAAGTGTTAAATTTTACATCAAGTTTTGGCACAATGTATATGTAGACATATTATGGAACACTTTAGCTTGTCACATCATTATTTCTTTGACTGCCAAGTCTAAACAATGCCACAACAAACAAAACCAGTCACATCATTTAATTATAGGTCGATTTTTACACTTGATAAATCATAGATCTTGTACACTAGATTTCCAGAGCATTACAAACCAATAAGACCTGCTTACTGTCTCTTTAAATAAACCAATGATTTTATTTTCAAACTAATATTCATATAATTGCTTGATTTGTAACCAAACATGAAATAACTTTGTCAGAAAAGTTACAATTTGTCACATTTAACAGGATTTCGAGTGATTTCCAAAGTGTCAAATTTGATTGTTTATGTGACTGCTTTCGTGCTTTTAGTTGATAAGATACAAGGCGTACTGCTTGATTTAGATACGCCACCATAAAGGGGTATCATATGACCAGATACCCGTTGTGGCCACATTTGAAAATGCTAATCTATGCAATGCTTGCAGCGGCTGTGTCACAACCAACACACAACTATTCTGTCCAAATTTGTTATACAATGTTACCAATGCACTGGGCCACATAACAAATATCACCAATGACTGTTGTAGTGCAAAATAGCCACCTGCTCCCTCACAAACTGGTGCCATATCCCCTAATTTTGAAAAAATTTCCATTTTGGCATCTAATCTGTACCAGGCTATACATGACTGTTACTGTTGTCTGCCTTTTCCAAACAAACAGTTCACTTTTTTATCAACCTGTGGCTACATCTTCTGTAAACCACTTCAAGGTTAGGGTTAAATAAAAAATTGTGTTTATTAACAATTAAATATCGTATTAAACATCAAGTTGCATAACATATCAGTTCATGCATTCTAGTACAAAATTAAAATGTACATTTATTTGACATTTTTTATCCTTAGTAGATTTGTTATAGGACACCTCCTAATTTTTTTAATAACAGCATTGCTTAGCAAGTAATGATCTTGTCGACTATTGATTAAATCAAAGTATATATAATAATATATTATTATCTAGCCTGACATCGACAATTTTCTAAATCATACAAACGCAACATGGGGCAGGTTAACAACCGTTTTTATTTATTAAAATTTTTTTTAGCCCTCATTATATTATCGGAATTGCAAATTCTAAGAATTTTTTTATAACAAACTAATAATTTCATCCAAATTACCTGTAATATCTACAAGCTAAGCTAACACCAACGACCAAGACAAAAGCATATAAATATTGTATTAGCATGTTATGACCATGACTTCCGTTTATTTGAGGTCAGACCACAGTGCAACATTGCATTGGTGGCCATGTTAACATTTAAGACAATGGAAAAGAAGCAAATTGCTTATGTTTCCTTTTTCAATTATAAATTAAATATAGTATGTGGGTATGCGCCACGGTGTCTATTCTTTATTAAAATCAATAAAATAAAAA
>SDWI01002870.1:7222-20551 GCA_009193005.1 Lamellibrachia luymesi
TATTAATAAGCTATGCGAAACCCGAGAGCAACGAAAGGCGTACTTTCGACCCAGCTCGCTAGCGAAGTCGGCTCATGTTTTTATCAGTAGGCCGGTAGCAGCCGGCTAACAAGCGTGTAGAAGTAGGCCATGCACAGACGATATCAGTGACCCAACATCCCAGCCCGGCTCATGTTTTTTATCATTAATTTTTAATTTTTTAATTTAATTTTAATTTTAATTTTAATTTAGTTTTTTTTTAATTTAATTTAAATTTAAAATTCATGCGCGCGCAGCCTCACACCCTTCCGGGTAGCCCGAGCGCCCCCTGGCGGGACCAGAAACCCTATCCGTAACCATCTAGATCGCCCCCTGGCGACTGAATTTAATTTTAATTTTAATTTTTTAATTTAATTTTAATTTTAATTTTGAAAATTTTTAATTTTAATTTTAATTTCAAATTCATGCGCGCGCAGCCTCACACCCTTCTGGGTAGCCCGAGCGCCCCCTGGCGGGACCCGTAACCCTATCAGTAACCCTAGAACGCCCCCTGGCGACTGAATTTAAATTTAAATTTTAATTTTAATTTAAATTCGCGGAAAGTGCATCATCAGCATATTGTCGTTATATATCAATGTTTGAAAATAATGCGCTCTTACACTTTACCCATAACTCCTACAGTTTACCATAATTCCTACAATTTACCCATAACTCCTAAAGTTTATCCATGTTAACACCACGCTATATATTCTTAAATAACACATGTGTTTATTAATAAGCTATGCAAAACCCGAGAGCAACGAAAGGCGTAGTTTCGACCCAGCTCGCTAGCGAAGTCGGCTCATGTTTTTATCAGTAGGCCGGTAGCAGCCGGCTAGCAGGCGTGTAGAAGTAGGCCATGCACAGACGATATCAGTGACCCAACGACCCAGCCCGGCTCATGTTTTTTATCATACATTTTTTTTTTTTATTAATTTAAAATTAAATTTTAATTAAAATTTTTTTTTATTTAAGTTTATTTTAATTTCAAATTGATGCGCGCGCAGCCTCACACACTTCTGGGTAGCCCGAGCGCCCCCTGGCGGGACCCGAAACCCTATCCGTAACCGTCTAGAGCGCCCCCTGGCGACTGAATTTAATTTAAATTTTAATTTTAATTTTAATTTTAATTTTAATTTTAATTTTAATTTTAATTTTTATTTTAATTTTTATTTTAATTTTTATTTTTATTTCTATTTTTATTTCTATTTTTATTTTAATTTAATTTTTTTAATTTTAATTTAATTTTAATTTTAATTTCAAATCAAACCTACTGGTCCCCTCTTTGGACTGGTCATTACTGCGCTATAACTACTTGTGTGCATTTCATTCACACAGCCCTCCGTGTTTTTGAAATAGTATTGTAGCAACCCGTGAAAACGTATTGCTAATAAAAAAAGTTGTTAATTACATTTCAGGAAGTGCTCTACTAATTACTAATTCATACCATAAGCTTGTATTGTTGATTATTCATAAAGTGTGCTTTTTAAATGTCATTTGTTTTATTGAAACGACTACAACTACTTAAGTATCACACAATTATGTGATAAATCTTTGTAATTGTTTCACATTAATTACCTACGTGATGTATTTATTTACCCATTTCAGACACCTGCAGTGGTTAATTGATTCAGCTACCTTTACAATTTGGAAACAAACACGTCAGTTATATAGAATAATTGGAACATCTATATTTGTGTTATTCCTCTTTGCTCACTTGACCGAGGAGTGAGGCTAGTTTATGTATTGCTGCACCCCCACACTTTCTTGCTGCACCACCACCACCACCTTTTCTTGCTGCACCACCACCACCACCACCACTTTCTTGCTGCACCACCACCACCACCACCACTTTCTTGCTGCAACACCACCACCACCACTTTCTTGCTGCAACACCACACTTTCTTGCTGCAACACCACCACCACCACTTTCTTGCTGCACCAATATACTTTCTTGCTGCACCACCACCACCACCACTTTCTTGCTGCAACACCACCACCACCACTTTCTTGCTGCAACACCACCACCACCACCACCACTATCTTGCTGCACCACCACACTTTCTTGCTGCACCACCACTACCACCACCACTTTCTTGCTGCACCATCACCACTCTCTTGCTGCAAAACCACCACCATCACCACCACTTTCTTGCTGCACCACCATCACTTTCTTGCTGCACCACTATCACTTTCCACTTCTCCCTATTGAAAGTATTCTTGTTTGTCGTGTGACCATACCAGACCTACCAGTAATATGTATATCCTAGTAGATATGTGGTTGATAGTAATATTACATTCCACTTTAAAATAATTAGTTTGTAGTTGAATTAACATATCACCACTGTCATTATTATAAAATAAAAATGAAGAAGTAAGGAAGGATACAACATTATGGGTTGGAATACTTATGGTCAGCTTACACAATGGAAATTTATCTCTAATATTATCTTATAATAATACTAGAATCCACACTATTTCGACTGTTTTTTTAAATGACTCATTTATGGTAACCCCAAAGCCACCAGTTTTGTTTAATAAGTAAAACTCGTTAAACTAGTTAATGTTTCTCCACTTTACTTGACTGTTCGACTCGTGTTAACACAGAGTTTCCGATATGACAAACTTTCCTGGGATTATGTTACAGTGCCACCGTGGCGACCACGAAGGACATCTGGTGGATGAACCTTACAACTAACGTGCTATCACCATATGCAGACTATGACAGGAGGATATCCACCGTTCCCGTCAGAGTATCCTACGAAGACGAAGACAGCAGGCGTGAACACAATAACAGAGGATCAGGAGCAGGAATGGGTGGGGACACAATTATTCAAACTCAAATAACGACACGCAGACACATGACAACATATGGAACCCCATAGAGTTACATCGTTAATCATTCCATAACGGGTGTTCTATTTATGTCTGTGACGTACCCACAGCGGCAGACCGGCATCAGACAATGGGAGACAACCAAATAATAACATATGATCGGACAACGATAGACAGTCACACGCTGGCAGACCATCAGACAACGATAGACAGTCACACGCTGGCAGACCATCAGACAACGATAGACAGTCACTCGCTGGCAGACTATCAGACAACGATAGACAGTCACACGCTGGCAGACCATCAGACAACGATATACAGTCACACGCTGGCAGACCATCATACAACGATAGACAGTCACACGCTGGCAGACCATGAGACAATGACAAAGAGTCGCATGTTGGCAGACCAACAGACAATGAGAGGCAGTCACAAGACAGACAAACAGGCGGTGGCAAGCGAAAACATAGTGATACAGCGTTCTGACCCGCAAGGGTAGGTCGACATTCCGTTGTGTCTGTGTCTGGGGCGTGGCTAACAAGTCATCTGATGTGGAGTTACGACCATGGTTAGGGGCTATCAGATTCTGCCTATGCGGCTGTCGCCGCCGTCGGCTATACAGTTGTCGGGGACCGTCTCGTAACTGTGCAGTGTTATCACTGTCATTCCTCTGTCGTGGACCGTCTCGGAACTGTCCAGTGTCGTCGCCGTCATTCTATTGCTGCACGTCTGGCCTGTCATTTCGCAAGCGAAACAGTTGTCGTTGATATCGGCTAAATAAACAATCATAAAATGATGCTTCACAATGCTAAGATAAAAGCAAGAATACTTCATCGATCCAAACAAATCAATTCATGTGCTACAGTAGGTATACATAATCATCACGAACAAACACACAAGAATTATTGTTACGGTCCATGATATATACCCCGGCGTGTCCTCAAATTACTATGTTGCCCATGAAATCAAGATAATTCAGCATAAGATTCTTAACGTTTACTTAAAGCGGAATTATTAACTGTGTTTTACTGTCCATAATAGGCATCCACAAGTAACACAATACCATAATTTATAACGATTCAGTGTCAGTTAAATGTCCTGACTGTTTTGGTAAGCTAATCACTAAAGCTCTTGGTAAGCTTATCACTAAAGCTTCACGCCGCTAGCCTAATCATTAGAGGCGTTTATCAATTACGTCTGCCGCACGTTTCTTAGTGGGAGGGACCTTAATTTCGCTCAACGAATAAGATTTTCCGTGTGATCAGCGCGTTGATTATATCTGATCTAATCGTTGATTCTTTAAATCACCATCCTCGTTGAATTACCCTCGTTGATGTCTCTTAATTGCCTACCACTAAAACGCGTTAATCACGCCTTTGAGCGAATGGCCTTGCAGACCAGCCATCTTAATCATTTTAACAATTTTAACCCTATAGTACCAAAATGTCTATGTCAGTGGCACGCTGCAGTAATGTTGGTCTATCGTTGGGTTCCTCTGACTCGGATTACTACAATAATCCATTAACGGATTAAGTCTGCTCCATATAAACATGGCGTCCCTATGTCTAAACTGCCAAACCATCCCTTGATTTGAAAACCAGCGTCCTGCGTTTATCAAATCCTGACAAACATTCTCATTTTTTAACTAAACCATATTTCCATAGCAATTGTGGTACCTATTTGATCACACCAAATCCAATCACACGATATAAATACGTCCTTAACGGACGTATTAACAATAGCGTATTTTGGTCTTTTGGGCTGAATTTCCGCTTATCAGTGTAGCAGTGTCTTCGTCACCTATTCTGAATCGATACTTGTATTGATCTCAAACAATAGTGCTCGACAACACTACTTTGGTTGACGCCCATTTCTTTCAATAAAATCAAGTGCATGATCTTGACTTCAGTAAACCCTTCAGTGATTATATCGTAGCCACATAACTGTAATTAACTTCTGAGTTTTCGTATTATATATAATTCTTAGTTTCATTAAGCCAAATGCATATTCATTTTATACTTTTACAATTCGAGAAATCTTTTAACACTTTGAACCTACACAAGAATATTACAAACATATGTGAATCTGTTTTTTCGTCAAGTTCATGCGTAACTGCGGAATTGGGTTCGGTTCCTGGGTATATGTGGTGAGAGCTTGCTTCCTGAGCAGTGCACATATCCCGTAACGGTAACTACCACGATATTCTACAGCATCAGCATCGGTAATTTTTCAGTTTTGTTTAGTTCTAAGTTTCCTTTTTGGAAACATTAATTTGCCTAATCTGGCTACTTATTTTCTACTGGCCCTGTAGTTATGAATATAAATTTTGCAAAAGTTTCACTGTTGTTAGCATCCTTAATTCTTACTTACAACGTCAAATCTAAAATAGTACTGTCGACACATTAAAATACAATCAGCAACATACCGTATAGGCCAACGTTCTCGTGCAGTTGCTCAATAAACATGACACACAAATGTTTTTTCTTAAAGTCCTTTAATTTTTCGCTTCGCCAAGTCGCTGCGCATTGCCGTTGCGTTCAGGGATCGGCGTGTCCTAGCTGTTTTGATATGCTCCCTCATCGGCAGTCATCGTCCTCGCGGTTGCTGGTTTATGGGTCACGGGCTTTGTTGTCTCGATAACTGCTTGTCTTCGCACGCTCGTCGGGCGGTAGGCTCTTGGTCGCACTGACATCGAACATCGTTTCCAGGTCCGCTGTCTATGCTTGGAGGGCGGCTGTCTACACTGGCGTGCATAACGGCAGTTGAAACATTCCACCTGTCGCGAACGTGGTCGGTCATCTCGCTGCAGACTGATTCGAGCGTTCCCGTGTGTCGAGCCTTGTGGCGTCTGGCGTCTCTCAGAGCGGTCAGAGTTCGCAGTTCTGGTTGACCGGTGATCTCGTATAATTCTGGAATTATTGGTTGTCCATGTTGAAATGTTCGAAAGTCAACTTACTGTGTCGTTGAATAAATCCTGGCGCAGGCTCGCCAGATGTAAAGTTCGACCCATGTCTCGTCGTTTTTGGGCGCGTGCGCGAGAGTCTATTCTCACAAAGTTCTAAATTAGCTCGCCAGATTAATTCACATCTAAAATGAAATCATCAATTGTAACACCAATTGTCCAGGTATCGTCTCGATTAGAGATTTATTCGACAGCAAGTCACTTCACGTACATTTCACAATCATATAAAATCGCAATCCCGGCACACCAGTACACCGTACGTACCATCGGTAACCTCTTTGGTTGAAATAAAACAGTTCGGAATTTAGAAAATAAACGTACACTAGTGCAAGCCGGCTTGGCTTGTCTATGCGAAAAATTGTGACGGTCTGAATGGGGAGCATTTTCGTTTTTTATTATTATACATTTACAATGCGCCGTGTTTCCGTGTTAAAAACCTGCTCAAAGGCGCTAACAGGACAATGCTAAATAATAAAAAATAAATTGAAAAGCTAAAATAAAATGTGGTTTAAATCATAGAGTTTCATCAATAATAATTCCCTTATAGACTAGAGCGATAAGCCAGCTCACTGCCGTGAAGCAGGCGTGGACCACTGGCCACCATCTCACTGCATGACAGAAAAAGTTGCATCCACTGGCATGACACATGGGGTAGTACTGTTTATAGTGTTAACATAGCATGTTACAAATGGTTGTCTAACACATGTAAGTAAGTAAGTAAGTAAGTAAGTAAGTAAGTAAGTAAGTAAGTAAGTAAGTACATTTATTTTCTCCTCTTCATCATCATGTACAATATAAGGTAAACAAAAGCAATGAAGATGATGTGACTACCAGAGAAGTATAAACTTATCGGGCTAGTAGCCAATGACGATGACACCAGGAACCAGTTAACTTGAAGATTTCACATTGTCATTTTTTCTTAATAGGGCATGGCCACCAGATTGATTACTCATTTGTATAAGGGTGGTCACAGCAGTTGTGTTATAAGTGTGGACAGTTAGGATGTTCATACTGGAGTGAGAAACGTGCAATAGCGTTTAACTCTCCAATATATTTGGAGGCTTGCTGGAGACAGACAGGAATGGAAATAGACCATCTGTCTGTCCTGACAAGACAAATCATCCGGGCATACGTTACAGTGAGGATGAAGACATGTGCACGAAGATACGCCAATATTATTACACACATGAACACGCCATCATCTCGACATGCAATGACAAAGCTAATCTTGTTTAAGGGCACATAATATTGACTATTTCTCTGGTTGTTAGTTGTATTTATTATGTAGATAGTTTGTCTTATTACTAATAACAGTTGCGTATACAGTTGTTTTCTAGACGCCTCTAAAGCATTTGATAAGGTTCACTACGGAAAGCTGTTCAATTTGATGCTTAAACGCAATGTACCTAGCGTAATTGTTAGATTCATTCTTGACGGATACATCAGACAATGTATGTGTGCACAGTGGGAACGTTACAAATCTAGAATTTTTTATGTACGCAACGGCGTGAAGCAAGGGGCGGTTATATCACCGATACTGTTCGCTGTATACTACGATGAATTAATAGCTAAATTAGCCAGCAGCGGATACGGGTGCCGTATCGCTCAGCACTTTGTTGGTGCACTATCGTATGCAGACGATATCACATTATTATCACCTTCGCTACAAGGTCTGCAATACATGGTAAATATATGTGAGGAGTACGGGAAAGAATTCCATGTCACTTTTAACGATAAGAAAACTATAGGAATGGTGTTCGGCGCAAGCAATGTTGATTGTAAAGCCATCCAGGTAAACGGGAACAATGTTACTTGGGCGACGAACGCAAAACACCTTGGTAACGTAGTCGATCACAAGCTTTCAGACTTGAATGATATAAATGCAAAAAAAGGTTATTTTATCGCGAGTGTTAACTGGTTTGTGGGCCACTTCAGAGGCAAAGTGCCTATTGATTGTTATATTCGTCTATTTCAGTCTTATTGTAGCACCCATTATGGCTCAACTCTATGGGCATTACATGATAAAGGGTTCAACGATTTTTGCGTGACTTGGAACAAAGGCGTCAGGCGCATCTTAAACGTCAGTTATATGACGCATACAGCACTTTTAGGACAATTAATTAACACCTGTCACATATCCATTCAATTGGTGAAGCGATTTTGCAAGTTTGTGGATTTAATGTTGACTAGCCGCAACGCCATTGTTAGGCACTTCGTTAGGCGGGCTATAAACTCAGCTCAATCACCAATTGGCCGAAATATAGCGGTTATTCGGCATAGGTATGCAATATATGTACTTGATATTAACGTGAACCACGTACTTAGACAATGTCTTTTCAGTCAGCCAGAGCTGACAGGAATCGCTTGGTGCATACTCGAATTATAGCGTGTATCCAATAACGAGATTGACTTACCCGGTTTTACAAAAAACGATGTTAACAACATGATTAACGCACTCTGCACTTGTTAAGCAGGCTGCCAATGGTTTTTTGTTTTATTCAATTGTACCTAAACTATTGTGTACGAATAAATGATATACACACACTAATAATTCAGTTGTTCAAATCTAAATGTTACCCTAGAGACAGGGGTCATGTCTGGTCAGTGGGAGTTGAGCCAGGCTTGATTGTACACTTAATGACAGCTCTGTTTTGGTAAGTTCATAAATTAAATTTTCTACCTTATTAATCAATGCTTTCAATTTATATTTGTATCATACTGTGTGATAGTGAACTGTCCATCGTTTTATTTCAGGGTATTTACTTTATCAGTTATAATTACTTAATGGTGACTTTGATTAGTAATGTGTGGAAGACGGGGAAAGAGTGGTCTTTGGACCTTAGGGGCTTAGTGAGATTTTGAGCTTAGTGAGATTTTGACAATTAGCTGATACAAGTATAGACTACTTCAGAAACTTCAGTTTCGATCATGTTTAGTGGTGCTACTGTTATAGTTAATATGTTATGTTATTTTATATATAAGGTGCATGGATATATTGTGCATGTAGTAAGGTATTATGTAACTGTAGCCAAGAACAGGTTAGTGGCCTCTATCCCTTTGAAGTTACATTGATTAATTGCTCTAAGAGGTGGCTGTGAGAGGGCTGATCTTGTGTTATTGCAAGTTTCTCTTCAACACATTGTGTGTATGTGCGTGCGTGCATGCATGCGTGCGTGTGTGCGTGCATGTACACATTTTGTAGAGATCATGAATGGCCAATGTGCACGCACGTTCATTCAGTGCTTTCACGAGTGAGTTCATATGTACGTTGACATTACACAGAGTGAAAGATGGATTGGTACAACCTACAATAGTGGTACAATGTAAGTACATATATACGTGTGTGCGCACATGCATGTAATTTGATCAGATAGGAAAAATAATACTTATGGAGAATTATGTTAAATATGCCTTAACATTGTTTTGTTATTGTAGCCATTTAATTTTAATCAGTACGTTTGAAATGATTGTGCGCTAATGTAAAACATTTCCCTGTGACCTACCAAAGTAATTACACAACGCAGCAAAGCCAGTTTGGTCTAACTAGCGTTATTTCATTTGGAACCTTCACGCTTATAACATCATATTATATGCTCGTGCCATCTAAACAATTTAAAAACACTAATATTCCCTTAACACCCTTCGTCACTTAACTTACATATACGTTCATTGAAAAGGATTGTTAAACGTACAACAATAATTTGTACGCTGTACATTTAGTAACAGTTATCTTTGCAGGTCAGCATTCTGCTATTCGTCGTTTGCTGAAGTCGTCCAGCATTTTGTTGCTGTCGGCAGCCCTGTGTACGAAGGAAGGAACGGTACGTGGCTGCAGTAGTCGTGTTTACTCAGTATTGCTGATGGGTTCAGCCTACTGTTACGTTTCCCATTGGTGACCATGTTAACGTTTTGCACGATTACAAGAAAACGGGACCATCACAAATTCTGAAACTTCCTTCCTGCCGTTGTCATCATCTCATTGACATGTTGGTCGAGTTTTGTCAAAATCACATATATCTAACTCTTTTAAAACGGCTGAACGTGCCATACCCGTTTCTGCATAAATTACTACGCCCACGTGCCTTGTGGCGAAACAATCGCCAAAAATCCTTCCGCCTATTTAAATCATCTAAAAATCCACGGTTACACTGCTAATATGTTTTACCAGCAAACGTGCCAATGTGTCTGCTCAAATGCAGTTATGTAAGATTATATGATTTTTTTTAATTACACATATCTAAAATTACTGTGCCCTGCATTCGCTTTGCTGACTCTTATCGAAGCTTCACTTCCGTCCTGCGCAGTAGCGTGGGACACAAATGCAGTTATACCCCGAGATTCACGGTCGCCTGAAATAGACATAGGCGTGCTCCAACATACATGGTCATTACAACAAGTAGGCACTCTTACTTCTAGTACGTCGTACTTAGTACATAACTGTGCCAACGTCAATGTTGATTAGTGTTGATTAATTTGGTTTGTAAGGGACGAGATGCCGTACAACGCTCTAGATGGGAGAACCTAAGCGTTATTAACAATAATTACTATGGGTAAATATATTAACGGTTTTATGCATCATGTCAGCAAATATATGCAAAATGTAGAAAGAGTCGTATCCTTTACATAGCAATAGCAATATGTTTGGCTACACAAGTTGGTTCAAGCAGTGCATAAAACAGGCAAACGAAGACAATAACTGAAAAAGTATCTTAACATGCTATATTTCGCATGAACGATATCTCTGTTGAAAAGTTCTAAACAGCGATACAAATTTGAAAAGATGTGATAAACAAATATGACATAAATAAAAAGTAACAGCTGCCTAAGGTTTGGTCAAATAAAATTACATCATAAACGAATAATGTTTTACAGTCTTACCAGACACAATATTGTCCAGCGCACATCCAATGAAGCCTCCGACAAACACAGCCGTGGTCAGTAGTGCGGTCAGATCTTGGTCAAGTTCAACATAACCTGAAACAGATAGATATATCACAAATTGGCATTGATCCATCGCCTCGTACATTGACAACATTTATCCGATTAATTATCATTATATTTATTATGTTTTTCGTATGTGCTGTATGACATGTAGTGCATTGCTCACTCAACGGGCTGATCGATAGATGGCGGTAGAGTCAAAAATGTAGGAAAATGTTCTGTTTCACCATGTCCGTCCTTGCTCTGTTTCTCCGTGTTGCTCCATGTTCTATTTCATCATATTGGTCCTTGCTCTGTTTTATTATATTGCCCCTTGTCCTGTTTCATCATGTCGATCCTTTATCTGTTTCACCATGTTCGTCCTTTTTAATTTTATCGTGTTGATCCTTCATCTGTTTCGGTGGTCCTTGTTCTGTTTTATTATATTGCTCCTTGTTCTATTTCATCATGTTGATCATTGTTCTGTTTCGTCGTGTTGAGCCTCGTTCTGTTTTTTTCGGTTGCTCCTTGTTCTGTTTCATTATATCGATCCTTGATCTGTTTAATTATTTTGGTGTCTTTTTCTGGTCCATCCTGTTGACCCTTGTTCTGTTTCATCATATTGATCTTTGATCTGTTTCATCGTGTTGGTCCTTGATCCTATTGATCCTTTTTCTGTTTCATCCTCTTGGTTCTTGTTTTGTTTAATTATATAGGGCCTTGTTCTGTTTCATCATGCCCGTCCCTGTTCGGTTCCATCGTGTTGGTCCATTATACGTTTCATCATGATCTTTTTTCTGTTTCATTATGTTGCTCAACGTTCTATTTTATCATGTTGGTCCTTGTTCTATTTCATCATGTTGGTCATCTTTCTGTTTCATCATGTTGGTTCTTGCTCTGTTTCATCGTGTAGCTATGTTATCATGTTGGTGCTTGCCTATTCTATCAAGTTAGTCATTGTCCTGTTCTATCAGGTTGTTCCTTGTCCTTTTGTACATGTTGCTCCTTGTCCGTTGTACATGTTGCTCCTTGTTCTATTCTATCATGTGCTATGCTAGTAATATATGTAAGGTTTATTTTATCCAAAATATAGGATATATTAGTATGTTATTATAATTATATATTATTATATAAAATGACGGAGGAACATGTTGACGCTAGGTACAAACGATAGAGAATTAAGGATAAAGAACTAAAACATAAAGAACCAGACATAAGCAACAATGTGGAAGTACATCAGAAATGACAACCAATGTTTTCCTCAACAACGTATGCACAATACGAAGCAAGAACCTACCGATTTTGATGGCTCCTGGGTGCTGTTCCAGCCATAGCGGCAACATCATGCTCAGCATCATGGCGATACCGAGAATCATGAGGTTCCGTGCCACTCGCATGTCGATCAGGTTACCATCTCAGTGACCCTGTCACCGGCTCCGGTATGCTGGCGAGAACGGCGCCGACTTTGCCGAACAGGCCACACACGATAAGCAAGACACCGGCCACAAAAAATTCCAAAAACCACTAAGCACACGAATAACGCACGAACGCGCCAAACATAGCAAACAGCCGACAAAAACTCCCTACACATAAACAACACAACACAGCGATGTATACACGGCACAACATACCAAATATAAATATCTATGTTATATACCATATATGTCTATTGTGTGTACCATTTGCATGCATGTGCGGTGTGCCGTCTGAAATACCATGCATGTCTCCGTTAGCGTTAGCGTACCGCGAATAACTGAAACACGGCGTAGGTTTTCGTGTGACATCCTTCCTTGTGATTCCACGTAGGCAGAGGCATTCGGACTTTGCGGAATCCCAGCGAAAACATACATATTAGCACCATTCCACTGAAACAGAAGACACGGTCGAAACAGCAATTTGGACAATCGAGAGAATTGTGAATACTTATCTAATCATTCTGTGTAAAGCATGTGTAGTGTTTTTCACAAATGCATATATCTAAGAGGAAGTAACGCACATAGGAGGGGTCATGTCTACATTTCTGCTGTAGGGCTTCCGATGCTGAGAGAGAGAGAGAGAGAGAGAGAGAGAGAGAGAGAGAGAGAGAGAGAGAGCGCGCGCCGTAGAACAATGCTCCTTTCTCGCAACTCACCACATCGACACCATCCGAGAGAGGGCGCCGTTGAAAATTTTTCGCTGCTCACTACTCACCACGTTGGTTGCCGCGCTGACCATTAACAGGGCGACGAGACTGAGCGTTGGGATGATGGACAAGGGTCCAATGAACTGCAGGAGTGTTCCAATTATGCCAGTACATCCAATGAACACTTGGATGAGCGACGCCAGTATCACGCCTCCGGAAATCTGAAGAACAATTCTTAGTTGACTTCATGTGAGACGTGTGCCACATATTGGCAACCATTTATTATTTATGACACCAAATATACCTTATATAGATTTTGCAGAGGTTCATGGCGTTTTTTATTCATAAGTGTAATACAAATGTGAAAAGCTGCTTATCATTTATAAAATAGTACTAATGGTTAATACAACTGCAAAAAAAATATGACGAAATATATTCACTGATTATGGTACATACATAATATATATATATA